>JAQGAF010000360.1:0-55644 GCA_034687865.1 Kryphioiulus occultus
GGCGTTGGTGATGGGCCCAATAGGTGCGAAAATAGGCCAACGTTAAAAATTCCACAAACAAACAAACAAACAAACATCATTAAACGTACTTTCACATGAAAGAGCTGGATGATCTAATCCCGCATCTGAAGCTTTCTAGGAAAACGTATCTGAACTATTCCCCTTCAAAGCTCCAGATCTGAAGATTTGTGATGAAGCCTTTCTTGATTCTGTAACTGAGATATTTCATGGGTTTTTTGACGAATTTACTTAACACAGGGGGCGTTGTAAAATAATTTGTTAATAACTTATGTTTCTATACATATACTTATACAAAACATAGAATTTGCATTTGAAACACTTCAAATCTATCTGAAAGTGTCTCGAACTCATTATCTTATCGGGAATCTTATAACCTTCATTACCAAGCGTTATCATATTCCAAATGTTTTTTTTTCAGCTCACAAGTACCCTTTATGCTCTCATTGTATTTATGGCTGCTGATGCAGCTCCTGAGCCGTCTGTCACTTGTGGGTCGGCTCCAACTACAAGTATTAACAAGTTTCTGTCATGGTTAGACAGAGTACCGTAAGTTTAACTTGCTTTCATTTTATACATATTGAGCGAATGAAACATTTTTATTTTTAATCAAAACGTTTTTCTCTTTAGTTTTTTAGGGGGTGCTGCTGAGGGTTGTAGTCACATTGTTGAAGGCCTTGGAACTGCATTACAAGCATTTGATGATTTTCAAAAATTACGAGAACCTCAGTAAGCATTGCTTGAACCTGGCCATCTAATGTGCATGTTAAATGTTTGAAGTTTGCTCAATTATGAACAGTTTAAAAATGTTTGGGTTCCCACTCCTGGCAGAAACAAATTTCCCCTTAAATACATTTAAGAATTGATGTTTTTCTAACTAAAGGTTGTGATTTTTTGATAGCTTAACCACCCAAAAACATTGCATTTTAATATGCAACTCGCCTCCATATCCACTTAATTGCGGTGAAAGCATGTCCTATTTAGGCCTTGGAGCTGATCAGTTGGCGAGCCTAATGGGAGAACGAGGAATAAATCTTAGCATCATTTCTCCAAGGAAGATACCAGCTCTTTTTAAATTATATGACAAGGTAAGTTCCATAATGCAGAAATTGTAAATTTGGTGACATTGTGAAAAGCTTCAAAACCGAAATTAGATATTCAGAAAGTACTTCTTTTTCAAATTCTTATCAATTATGTTTTTCTGTTCATAGGCTGGTGGTGATTTGCAGTTGGCTCAAAACAAAAACTACACCAAAGACAGGCGACATTTGGTGCTTCTTAAAGGCTATCAGTTGCAAGGTATGTTTCACTTAATTTTTTTTGGCATTTTGTCTGTTTGTTTTGTTTCTAGTTTTGTTATATAACTGTGATATAATTTAACAGCTTTGAATTCTAGCTGGGAAGTTAGACGATAATGTGAATTTTTGTTGGAAAATTGTTGAATAACTCTTTCACAGCACTAAAAGTGTGTGTCTTATGTCACTTTATTTATAAGTTAACGATCTTGTAATTTCCAAGTGTCTCTTAATTATTACTGAAATCTGCCTAAGAAAACTGTAAATGTCTCGACCACAACAGCGGTAAAATTATGGGCTTGGTGATGGACTTGCTTGGGTTCCTAAATATGTGTATGTTGACTATAGAACGCCCGCTTAGCCCTGCATCTGCAGAGGTGAAAGATAAACCACAGGTGACAATAGGCCCATTGCAAGGAATAGTCCTCCCAAGTGATAAGTCGCTTATTACGCCAAATCCGCTAGTGCCAGCTGGCAGCCCTGGCTCAAATAATCTCATGCAATCTCAGCCAAAAGGTAAATTGAATTTGTCGCTTCTTGTATTGTTATTTACATCCAGCATATGCTTTTCGCTTATTCACTGGTGTAGAATTGTCTCCATTGTATATAGTCTCCAACCTATTTTTGTTTGTTATTAAAGGCAGTGTACCAGGTCAAACAATTGGGAAGAAGAGACCTGGTGGCTCTCCACCCAATCCTCCACCTTTTAAGCAAATGGTTGTGCAACAAGGTAAGAATATCTACTGCGACAAAAGTAAATGGTTTGTAATATCAAGCAGATATGCACTGAATTATAAATCCATTTGTTGTTTAATAGGCCACTGAATTATAAATCCATTTATTGTTTAATAGGCAATCATCCGGTAGCAGTTGGGCACAATTTAGGTCAGCAGCAGCAGCAGCAACAACAACAGCAGCAACCCCTTCAAGGACAACCAACGTTGCTAGGTCCTCAGCAACAACCCTTGGTTTCCGCCCAGCCTCCAATGTCCACAGCACCTTCAATTCCTGCCCCTCTTTCCCAAATGCACTCGAAACTGAATCAGCAATCTCGAAACATAAGCAACCTTGCTTCTATGGGCATGAATCGTGGCCCAATCACATCTTCTCAAACCACCCCTTCATTCATGAATCAGGTGAGCACAAATGGCGTACTTAAAGACTTATACTGCTGGAGTTGAAACATGGAATCCCCTTTTAATTCCAGGTTAAAAAATTCGTTACATTTCTTCATTAATTCTCAAAAATAATTAGTCAACATGAAAATAACTAAAAAGAATGCACTGGAGGTTGAGCAAGGTTCTTCTTTGTGTACCACCATTTCTATACATTTGTTTATGATTACCGTTGACAAAACATAAGTTAAAACTGATTCAGGGAATTGTTATTTAGGCGCAAAACATGTATTATGGTGATATGATCAACATTTAATAATTTCCATGTTTTCAGCCTAATCCTCCTAATGTAACTATCAGCAAAGGTTCTCCAATGCCACCCATGATGACTGCACAGCCAATGGACACATCTATGGGGCGCCCAATCAGGGACCAGACCCCAATGAACTCAGTAAACATGAATAACCCTAGAATGATTTGGAACAATCCACAAATGGGACCTAGGCCCACTGGTGCACCAGGAGCCATTCCTCCTAATCAGAATATGGGACCAAATGCTCCACAGGCTGTTTCACAATTAGTGTTGCAGTTGCAACAACAACCTGGTCGAGCAAATCCTGGGATGTTACAAGGCCAGAACCCAAGAATGATTGTAAATGACATGATAAGACCCCCAAATGTAACTTCCGTTGGACCTGGTCAACCGAATACGTCAGGACCTGTGAATGTGCTAAGCATGATGCAGTCTTCCAATAGTGAGTTACAACATTTTTGTAAAATCGTTCGTTCTGAAGAAATCTGTTATAATTTGTGGCAAGCATTTACTATGTTTCAACCATTCTTTTAGTTGGGCCAGGTGGACCGAATCAAATTGGCCAATCACTTGGAATTCAACAGAACGTTAACCAGGGCCAACAAGGTAACCTGACTGGACAAATGAATATAGCAGCCATGAATAATCAGTCATCTGCTCTTCAGAACCAGTTAGGAGCACAGGTACACAAAATATGGTTATTTTAATCAAACTGGTGTTTAGCACTTTTTGCATTTACTGGGTATTCAATAATATCTTATTTATTCTGATTTAAGGGTGGGAGATTTCTCCTTTTACAGTCCATGACAGGCAACCAAACACAGCTAGGAAATACTAACATGGCACCTTCGACTCAGCAGCAGCCCAACGTGAATCTCTTAAATTCACTTGGAAATATGGGTCAATCTTCATTGCCTGTCTCTATGAATCAACCCAACAGGTGTTGCTTCTATCTAATTTAACTAATACGCATGTCTATTGGAAGTTCCAGATAATAATTATCAGGGAATGTAAAGAGATACAAGAGCTAGTGTAAGGAATCATAAATTCATTTACTGCAAGATGGTGTTCTGTTGCATGAAAACCTTCAAAAACATGTTTGGTACGAAATTGTAACAGCAATGTAAATTAAATTTATCAATCTCTTCTCATTGTCTATTACTAAAAAGTTCCATATTTTATTGTAACATCATTTAATGACTATACTGAGCATTACATATTGATAGTTTAAGCAGTTTTGGGCAGTTTTTGCTTGGCCTCTTTTATTTTATAATTTTGTTTTACATCTAGTATGACTGCAGTTGGGAGCCATGGGCCCATGGCACAAGCACAACAAGTATCTCAGCCCCAGAACCAACCCCAGGTAGCTCTTCAAAACCAGCAACAGCAACAGCAACAGCAGCAGCAGCAGCAACAACAACAGCCGCCTGTCCAAAAGGAACGAAGAGTTGTTTGGCAGGGGGTGGTGGAGTGGCAGGAAAAACCAAAAACGCCAGCAGAACCTTCTGGGAAAATTAATCGGCAGGTGCATTGTCAGGTGTCTTCTTCCCTGAATGCCCTAGGTGAACCAGAAGTGTATGTTGGCTTTCTTTCTGCATCATTGAATTGTTTGACTTGTTTTTTTGCTGATAAATATTTGCACTACAGAAATGCTGATAAATGGCCTAAAAAACTAATCATGCAGCTGATTCCAAAACTTCTGATGCAGCATTTTGGCCATGCATTTCTCAAGATGGCTCGCAATGTGATTTTTCACTTTAATAATAATATGGAGACTGCAGAGGCACTTGGGAATCTTAACAAAGTTATGTCAAATGGATTTGTAAGTATATTGATTATGGAATATCACAATTTCAGCTCGTAAGAAAAATGAAACTGACATGACATTTTCTTGTATAGATTGGCTGCGTTCATTTTTCACCACATCAAAATGCAAACTGTGATATAAGAATCTTGATGCTAATCTACTGTAATGACAAGCACACCTATGTGGGCTTCATTCCCAACGATCAACCAGGGTTTGTTGCCGCCATCCGAAATGTCATAACCAAAAAACAACAACTGGTCAAAACGCAACAACTGCAGCAACACATGCTTGGTCCAGAAGGAGGCCCTGGAGCTCAGCAGGTAGACCATTAAATAATTAATCTTTGTTTGGTGTGAACTATTGATATTGTTTTAATGCATTTGTTATCCTTAAAAAAATAGTGTAATTAGCTAGATTATGCAAATACAACAGAAAGCCATGTTTCCAATCTTTGGGATATGCCTGCTTCTAATAATTGATGGTGGGATTCTCCATATTCAATTAATTTCATGTCTTAACCTTTTTTCTGTTTTGTACGATTTAAGATATCACAAATTAGTTCAACAATGACCAGCAGTGGAATGCCAATCAATTTGCCTGGACCAGCTCCGGGCCAAGGTCCACAGCAACTGTTAGGTGCTGGTGGGCCACCGCCATCTAGTGCTGCAGGTGCACCACCTAGCATCCCTGCATCAGTTGCTGTGCAAGGTGGGCCCCTGCCTAATTCATCCGTGGGGGCTGGAGGCCCAGGAATAGGCCCTATTCCACCTGGTGGCATACAGTCAATGCAGCAGGCAGGACTCATGGGCCAGCATGGAAACCCAGGAAATGCTCCTACAGGACCACCAGGTGGGGATGCAGGAGGGGCGCCAGGTGGGATGAACCACAGTGGAACTGGAAATCCAACTAATCAAGCTCATGAAATGCAGCTGGCTGCTGAGAGAAAAGAGAATCTTATTAAAATTCAGCAACTCAGAATGTCTTTGGAAGCAGCGCAACAAAAAGAAATGCAGCTGAAAGCAGCCCAGGATCACCAGAAACAACATTTGGTACCCCATCCTCCGATTAGACAGGTAAGTTACATAATTTGTATATACTGATTGCATTGGTCACTTGCCTTATTTTGAAAGTACATCCCAGCCAATGTAATCAGCTGTTGCAATGCGATTGATCGGATTACAGTGCTTTGTGCATTATGACGGATGCAGCAAATTATTTTTGTAGATCTGTGATCAATGGGACACATTGTTTGAGTTCATTTCCAGTTTTGTTTCCAAACAAGCTGTGCAAGATCTTCTCTTTTTCAATGCCAGAAGTGCTAGCCACATATTATTTATCATGTTAAGTCCCACTTTCTTGGAACTTGCATCATGTGTGAACACTTACATAAAGTTAGAAAGCACTGAACTGATGAAGCCAGTTGGTGCTGGCATAACAATTGTTATGAAAGACAAAACAAAATTTCACTTCTATGATTTTCAGCAAAATGCTGACCTGTTTGGACAACTTCAACAACAACAACAACAACAACAGCAGCAGCAGCAACAACAGCAGCAACCGTCGCAGCGGTTACTGCATGTAGGAGGAAATACATCCAGTGCAAATAACCCTCAGTTACGTCATCTGTTGCAAATCCGACAGCAACAGTTGATGCAGCAACAACAACAGCTTCCTGGACAGAGGCCCATGGCTCCTGGACAAATGGGACCAGGCCCAGGTCCAGGTCAACAACAGAATCCAAATCATGCTGGTAATATGTTTAATGACGACATTATGTGAATTGCTGGAATGAGATTCGCATAATGCAAAAACCCAATCAACTTTGTATTGAAATTTTTATGTTCTGCTAGGTGCGCCCTGAAAGAAATCAATTTTATGGAATGTGCATGAATTGACTCAATGCATGTTCAAACCAATCCAAGCATTGGTTGCATGTTATGGATATAGGGATATACTGAGTGCAAAATTATGGAATGAAATGCATAATTAATTTACTCTGATTTAAACTTGTTCGTAAAAGCACTTCTGCAACCATATTTGCATTGCTGTTAGACGTTTTTCAACAGTCTTTGCAATTACCAGAGCCCGATTGTTTTAACCCTTGTGGTAGACAGTTGAGATCAATTGTAATGATTTCAGTTAAAAATCTTGGTGCTTCAGATCAAAAGTTATGACTGTATTATAGCACAATGACTTTTGAAGAAAGTCTGCATGTAACATTGCAAAAATGATCATGTGCGTCACGAATGATGATTGTAGTCTTAATATTTGAAATGAATTTTAGGGAGTTGCCACTGTTGTATATTACACTCGTATATTTTAGTAGGTGTATAAGGAATTTACCAAAACCAAGTTTTAATTAGGTTAATTGGTCGAAATAAATCAATTCTGTACTTTAATAACTTATTCCACTGGTCTATATTGTAACATAAATCAGTGCCGCAGACCACCCCGTTCAAAGTTTCGGACATTTTTGAACTTGAAATACAACACATTAGAGAACATGTATGTAATGAAATTACGAAAATCATGTTTGAATTACTGCTACAGTAAATAAATCTTTTTTTCCACGTTTATGTTTATTACTATTTATCATTCCTATTGTTAGTCGAGAAGATTCTATAGGGTGCAGCTTCAACATATTAGTAGTTGGTCAGCGGTGTGAAATTATGGCATTAGAAGTTCAGGGTTCATACCGTCAGTGAAATGTTGACATTTTGACCATTAGTCAGGGAAATTCATAATGTCTGGAAATTTGTTGTGGCACAACTATTTTGATTGGTATAAGTACTCATGAAAAGCATTAGAATACCTGGATTTGTATTCCATTTTTTCAAAAAAAATTCGTCTATTACGTTTTCATTATCATTAATCTTTCTTATGACAAATTTATCTAAAATGTATCATTTTTGTTACAAAAAATATTTCGCCTACTGCGTTTCTGTAATTGATATATATGAAGAATTTTTTAATATTTCAAAGAAGTCTTCAAAAATGCAGTGTTTGAGATCTATTTCAATATTTCTTGTAATTTTTCAAAAATTTCGCCTACAGCAGTCTTAATTATCATTACTATTTCTTACAACATTGTGGGCTAATTCCATCATTTCGTGATCAGATCTATAATGTCTAAAATGTCAGTCATATGGTATATTTGCTTGGATCAAATCTGAAAAAATTTTCTTGAAATTGTCTGGGAATTTTCCAAAAAGATTCTGAAAAACCTGGAAAAGCTAAGGAAATTCAATTTGAAGATTTGGCTAATCATCCCGACAGAAAAATACAAATAATATAATTAATTGTAGTCCGGGAACATGCAAATAGATGTTCATTTACATGTACATATACATGTATTATGTCATCACAAAATAGTGATTTTCCGTTCCTTCTAACGAAGTGATGATATAATCGACCAAAAAATTTAAAGTTTAGCAAAATTTGTATTACAATTAGATAAAAATAACGGGTTTTAGTCGCACAACACAAAAGCACGGTTTTATTTCAGTAAAATTGACGCTGCATTTGGTTGCCCTACCAAAGATGATGACAGTACATTTGAACGATCCCTATTGGTCATAAGGCCTGGTCCATACCAATGTGACGTAACCATCCGTTCGATTATGCAGCTTCCTGTCACCTTAGAGGGCGTCAGGCCTAATTCTTTGAAACGACACCAGGTTTGTTGTCAAGTGTCGCTCGGCTTTGTACAGTTAAAAGTTCGTAAATTATGCCCTTACCAGTTTTTCGAATTCCTTTCGTCTTGTCGGTTATGTCCAAAGTGAGAGTTTGTTTTGACTGAACATGTCGTGTGTGACTGTGGCTGACCTTGATCCATAAAGGAAATTTCAACGCCAAACTACGATGCCCCAGTGTTCGGAAGATCCAGTAAAATATCTGCCCATTGCTTCGCGATTTGTGGTAAGTGCTCATTTTTTTTTAATTCTACCTTCCGTCTAAAAGCATAGTACAATTGTAGAAGTTCCGTGCCTCCTGGCCGAAAAGATTGTTGATGGAAGTGAATACATGCATTTACTCAATACTTTCTATAGCTACAGTGTACAACTTTTCTACAAAAAAGAAACTTCTGAGAAGTGCAAAGAAAGGAATCGATAATCTAATTATAAAAAAATTGGTTTTCTTTCTTTTTTTAACTTCAGGCGTAAGCTAATGAATTATGCATACAAAAGAAGTTAAAGAACCACGCAGGTCAAAATGGCTGCATCGCTATCACTATTTCCAAGACCTTTTTGTGTGAACCAGGAAACTTGTTATTCAGTTTGATTTCTTTTTTTCCCCCATCTTCTGTTACTTCTTCGCGTAATTGATGGTTCGTCGTAGGCTTGATGAATGAAGACATTGGCTTAATTTAACATATTGAGGTTCAGTTTTGCGTGAACATCAAGCCTAATTTGCAAAGGGCGAATCGTTTATAGGATTAATACTAAGATTATCCAAGGACGATGTAAAGCTCTACAAATTAATAATCACTGGTTTTGGAAGCACATTAAGTTTTAATTACTCGTGAATTTAGTTTGACCTTTTGTTCACTGGACGGGCACGATTTGAATGGCCATTGATGTTTCATCAAATTTGCTCTTGAGATTATTTTAATCGTATTATTATTTGATTGATTCGATTTTAATGTTTGTGACGATTTCGAAACAAACAATGGTTGTACGTGCGCTGCGCCGTGTGATGAAGTCCAGTTCAATTGTTTGGGGATTATGAAAATCGCGGATTTTTGGGGACATTTTTGTCAGGATTTGCCAACATTGGCTAACCCTACATGTATTTAGACCCGATTTGAAACCCCTTCAGAAAATTTGTGTATTAATGCTTTTAATATTTGTCCTACGATTCCCGCCCTTACACAATCCTAGATGAACTATTGGTAAAGTGAAAATCTTTGGCATTCTGCCTAAACTGTGTGAAGAACATGCATGTATAACAAATGTACATGTACAGTACGTGTAGATGGCTGTAGTAGTTTAGTTTTGTCCTGAACGTTTAAATAACGGAGAGCTTCCATTACAACGTTTAAGAAGTTAATTGCGCCATTTCACGTATACTACTGTATATACATGTAATGATGGAAATTAACCAAAGGCACATTTTTTGAACCAATAATTAGATAATGCACGAAAACGTCGTGATTCTGTCTCTTTCAAAAATGTACACGCATTTGACAAATTGTGCTATTTTTGGTATACAGTAGGCACATAAACTATGTGAACCCTTCATCGCAGTTGAAGTTGTACCAATGGGCAAAATATAATGCACTATATTCATTCTAAAGTAGATGATATTCTTACATACTGTATATTGTTCAAAGCAATTTTTTTTCAAATAAGCCTGCGTAATTTTCTAGTAAATGGAGTGATCTTTCAAATGTTGCCATTCGAAAGGATTCAGGAAAGACTACTCTGAGGTCACTATACAGGTGGACAGATGAACGATAATAAATCATTGCAATGATATTAATAATACAAAGCTAAAATTCAAAATACAGGAACGGTAAAATTATTGGATGCACGAGTTATTACAATAAATAAATAATAAATTAGCAAACAGTTATTAAACCAAATAAATGCAAATGAAATTCTAAGTTTAACCCAGTTTGACGTCAGCATTTTGTTAATTAAGATGCATATTCAGAAGTAAAATCAGTCGCAAACTCACATTAATAAGCAGCATACATGTATTCAAAATGGACATAATAAACAATATAAACAAATTCCGAAACGGTTGAAAGACATCGTTTTGTAAAAGCTTGAGATCCAAGTGTTATCTACAAAATGCTCATAATTGTTTCTCCATGGTGTTGTCATACTGAGCTTTTTTGCAACAAATATGCCAACATATCTCGCATGTATTTCTGCATGAGGTAACAACTTTTTGAGTTGTCACTTCAGAAATACATGTACATGTGAGATATGTCGCTAACAAGCTTGTAAGTAGAAAATCGTGAAAATCCATTGATTAGTTTTATCAGGGACACTTTGTTATCACTAATTTAACAAGTGATCATTTTTAGTCTGGCTGTACATTTTTTCATTTGAGTACATTTGCAAATTTAGAATGCCAGATGCGAAATTATTACATGAATTGTAGTAAATGTATAGCCCACGTGGGGCTTGAACTTTATGGTTACCAAGTGGGGCAGATCCTTATTTTAACCAATGTAGGTTGAATAATAATATGCTATCAAAATGTCCTTATTATACATAACAAATCAATTATTTGTATCAGATAATTGTTTTGAGCATTCTCTTTATTGTCAAGCTATACTCCTTTTAAATTTACTGAATGAATGGATATTCAGTGATTTCTCGTGACCAAACTTTTCAACACATTTGTCCGGATTAAGCTGCTGTTTAGACTTTAATGTTGCCCCAGGTGTAAAGCCTTAAACACAACCAATCCTGCATAATTAAGCAGCAAGCTAGATGACTTCTCCTTGAGGCTTATACAACTAGGAGTACAATATGCATTGTACATTCAAATCAAATTACAGCAGCTTTAGAGCTAGCTTTGATCCTTATGTCCATTGACCTTATTAACAGTTGGGATTACAGTTCGTTTTGTACAGTATACTAGCCTGTAGGGAATTAAAATAGGTGATTTGCATTTTGGGACTTTCGTTGAAATTGACGAAAATTTCTCACGGAATATATATGCTTCATGACGTTCTCAGTCACACTTTTGCGTTTGAATGGAAAAAACATAAAACGTGTAGCGTATTATCTGGCAGAAAATAGTTTTATTTTTTAAAACAATTTTTATTACGAATAAGAACACGCAGTTTCTCGGGATGTGCGTAACATTCCACCATTTAAATTATAAGTAGGCAGTTAAGTAAAGTGGAAATATAAAGGACGGACATTGGTGTAGTGCTTACTGCTAATGCAATTAAGATGGGCTTCGTGCTCCATTGAGGTACAGGGTTGACATTTTAGAACTGAGGAGTGCATTAGGTTGGGGTGGAAAATTCAACCGAGGAAATGATGCATTTGAGGCTGTACATTACAGTCATTTTGAACCCATTTCCTCAATCACACGTCGTCCATGCTTGAGTCTGGCAATAACCCTCTCTGATTTCGAACATAAAGAGTTTAAAATCAACCAAAGGTTTAACCAAACGCTACGTTGAAATAAATTTGATTTTCTTTACCATCCTCTGTTCAGGGCGAAATCTTTTTAAATTTTCCCCTGGCCAAAACGAACGTTGAGCTTCTCTGACGAACAACCATGGTGGGAGCTAGAAAATAATAAAAGTGAATGAAGAAACATCCTTACATTTAGAAGTTTTAATCAGACGTGTGTACTTTATAATGTAATATTCGAATGACGGTATGGCCTATTCCAAGAATGACAGGCAAAATCTGTACACGTATATTTTTTCCATGTATAATCGTTATATTTTATGTAAGATATTTCATGTTCATTTTACCCGACCACAAAGGCTTTACTTAAACCAGGTTCATATTCGTGACAATTGATAATTTACATGTTGTGAGATCTAATACGATTATCTTTGTATTTGTGATTTTTCCTGGATCATTTTAATAACAACGTTTCTAATAATAATATGAAAATTGGTTACTTACCTCTGTTTTTTTCCCGTACGTTATATGCTGCTTTGCGTTAAAATATATGGATAATATATAAGCTACAATTAAACGAGTGATTATTCATAAATATGCTAAATATGTTCACTAACCCCAACGCAGTTCTGGAACCAAAACAAGGCGAAACCGATTTACATGTAAAAAATAAAGAAAATATCAGCTTACGAAGTCTTATAAATTATATTCTCAAAATTAATATTGATGATAAGTGAAGATAAGTCAATCGAAATTTTTAATATACATGTATACAGCGTGTTCGAAAGGTAGCTTCACTCCAATTCCTAAATACATGTTTGCTTGGGTGTGTAATTGCCTTTCGATTACCTCGTATACATGTACAATGATTGGAGGTGGGCAATTGGTAAATGTGACTGGGGATTTTAAGAATGTCGCAGTTAATTTTTAAAATAGTTACCCTTGGATCCATCTTCAGTTTGTATGAAATTTCAAAGGCAAGAAACGCAAATTAATATTATTATAAATCACACATTTAATATTAAGCCAAGTGGCAATCTATCTTTATCATCTTTTATTGTTTTCTATGAAAAAGTGCTAATTTACAGTATAAATGGTTTGACATACCTGACACATCTAATGCAAGTAGAAAGAATAGCGTTTAGATGTCATCAGAAAGAAAAAAAATAGATTAATTATAAGGCGATATAAATCAATAAACTTTGATATGCACATATTTGGTAATATACCGTATTGATTTCAATAAAGAGGCAGCAGAGACGACCTTTAACAATTGATCATTTTACTTAGGAAATTTACTTGCATCCATAGTTTATAAAACATTATTTTGAAATGCATCGTAATTGAATTTCTATGATTTCTTACTGTTGTCATATACGATGCATCCAAAGTATGCTTGGTTCTTTCATTTAAAAAAGTAGACGCGATGTACAGTAAATGTCATCATTTGTCGTTTTAAATACCCTTATACGACCGCTTAATTTAGGATAAAAATGAAGAAATGGTAAACATTTTTAATAATTCATGGTAATTTCTATAATACATGGCAATATGAAGAAATTTAGATGTATTCGAAAATTTAATGAATGGAAAATACGTCTTGCATTTTTATAGCGGGTAAGCTGTAAGCCTGGCTGTGGTTATGTGTTTTGGATACCATGGGAAGAGATATATAATTAATGATCTGATATTGATTTTGGATAATTGTCGAAACCCAGGTTGAGGTTGAATTATAATTCACTCGGAGAAGAATGTTGACATTTTGATATTACACAACACGCTTTCAATTCCTGCATGTCCTCTGTGCAGTTATTATAGGATTGAAGGATTCTAACATGATACGAGCTTTAAAATGGGTTCTCTAGGGTTTCGCAAACTTAGGAAGCGAAGTAAAACGATACAAGCATTTTAATTTCTCGACGATGCAAAAAAGTCATGTTTTTATATTCTCCTCAAGTTTTATGGAAAGTAATCTTCCTTCGGGGACGGTTAATTTACTAAATGGTAATAGTCCTGGTAACGCGTAAATAGCTTTTAGTGCATCACGCAGTAGCTATGACAGTGCTTTGTTAAAGATTTTCTGATGGTTTTGGAAAAAAAAATATTTTTCTACTCACCAACTATACGCGCATCATCCGTAAGGTTGCAAAATCATAAATACTTTATAAGGCAAATTGGAAATGTGCACGTAATTTAATAAAAAGCATTAAAGCTAGGAGCAAATATGCAGTCGAGTAGCATTGACGCCAGCAATGGCACTTATCACTTCCGGTACCTCCCTCAATTCGTGCCTACATGAACTGTATATTGGAAGTTTAGTTTGACAGAGGCCAATGCAAAAACCATTCTTTAGGATTTACGATATAAAGTGTAGGTGTTATTGAGTAATTCAATTACACGAATTTCAGCGCAGTTGTTCCTTAATCCACAAAAAGTTTTTATTTTTTTATTTAAATTAAGTTCGGGGTATTTTTGGAGCAGTTCTTCGCATACCTCAGATGCATAATTTGCTTCTGTTTTAAACGCGTCATTGTAATGCAACTTACGCCTCTTCCCTGTTGTGGTTCCATTTAGCAATTTTCAAATGTTAAAAAAAATATTTATCAAATGCTTAAAATAACTCTTAACAATGAGAAGAAATGCGGCTAGCAAGGTATACAACACGTTTTATGTTAAATGCTAGGCGATATGTGTCCTGACTTCTATATACTGCCAGCACGGCGTTACATTAATGTCTATAGCGCAGCTAGTACATTAAACTGATTTATTTTGCAGCTGTCGCAGAAAATTCTAGATAAATATAGGGCGAGCATGCGCAAGATTTACATTTAATTGAACTTTTTTCATCCACACGAGCTTTATCTGATCTTTTTAAAAACTGTTTACTGATAACATTGTCTTGTTTCGATATTTTTAAAATGATCTAGCTACTGCAATTGTGGCTAGTGAGTGTTACAGTGGCGATGATAATTCGAAACCGTTTAATTCTAAGAAATATTAGTGAAACGTTTACCAACGGTTGTGGGTAGAAAATGTCAAGGAAAAGTAGAATTCTTTGTGACTGAACTAGAGGCGTAATCCTTATAAACTTATACTAGAAGTAGATGTGTGAATCACGAAAAGTTTCGATTACCAATTTATCAAAACAATTTGCATAAACTGACAATTGTTGATACCCGCATTTTTGCTGATAATCGCATTGAATGACTTGGACAAGCAGTAACTAGCATAACATTGCTGTAATAATAAAAAGGTACTTTCAAAACTTACCAAATTCTACGTAAAATATGCATGAAACGGGAAAAAATGCGAATTAAAATCTTGTATACCGTGTACATGTACATTGTGTTTACCTTGTAAACATTTACTAAATCGACTTAGGTTCCATAGTTAGGTTCTGCATTAGCAAATGTTGAAATTGGTTTCTTTACTACATTTATTATATTAATTCAATAATATTGAGATGCTTCGGCGTTTTATATACTTAGCTTTCTAAAAGATTTAGAGATGGATTTATTTTAGTAGCTGCTCTTTGTACGAAATACGCCTTTCTTTAACTTGACAACATTTTTGGCGTCATTTGGTGATGTTATTCCAAGAAAATTTCTTTATATCCTTTGCGAACAATAGGCAGGCGACTGACCCCAATACATAAAGGCTGTTTACATGTCAATATTGTTGACTTGTAAGGATTGTTTCCTTCTAACTTCCCCCTTGTATCATGAAAAAGCCACCTGTGACGTACTCGATTTAATCAAATGTCATCTTTAGAAGTTTCAATTAAGCACAATTTTCGCTTTCTCTTAATTAGTTCATGAAACATTTCCCCATCATTTTTATACCGTAAAAAAAATAACCTACTATGGGTTACTAGTGCATTAAATACATTTTGCCTTTCCGTATATGAAGGGATTTTATATTAGTTTGATGCATTCGTTATCTCAATAAGGGCCCATGAATAAATGCTTATTCAACAATAATAGACAATTTTACATGAAAACTTTCCCTTCAGTTATCTTTCCGAATCTTACGATCGTCATATACCGATTCAACCGAACATCGTGGGTGTTTCGATAGTAAAAGCGAGTGTTTGAAATTCTTAATTCAGCATTTTCGGATGTGGATGTCCAAATTTTGGACTATCACATTTATTTTGAAAACGTCAGGGGTCCCTATACCTACAATCGTATCTGTTGCTGTTTAACCGATGAGTTGAGTAATAGAAAACAAAGGGTTGAGATTGATTTTTTGTATGGCTTATGCTACCTTGGGGTGAAAATGACTCGGATGCTTTTTATTATTATTAATTTTGACAATCGTAACGCAAAACCATGATAATGGGTGGCATCAACCAAAGATCATATTTGCAATGTACGCGTACATATGCGATGCACCTTCGAGTTCAGATGCTTTATATTTTTGCGTAATTGAATTCATTTGGAAATGGACATTTTATGTAGCACGATTCCTTTGAAAATCACTAAAAATTGCTTTTATTACATATGGTTTGGCTCCTTATCCTTTAGACATTTATTACACGCGTAATAAAGGTCTGTATATGGTTCATGAAGTACAATTAGAAGGCGTTGTGAGAACCTCTTATGATCATTATTAGAGCGTCTTCTTACTGCATGTTAAAACCGCTTTTCCCAATGATTGCTTTTTTGAAATTAGAAATGTTTTCAACTTCGTGACATTAACAGTTCTCCTTAGGACATTCAATAAATTGGACTTTTTGGAATCCGAAAATGAAAAATCTATTTTGACATTTGAGAATTTTCTTAATAATGCAATTTTCCGTGCTCATCCCTCCTGCCGTTTTTCCAATTGAAGAAGTCTATTTATTTTTTATAATTCTATGACTAGGAGCAAAACAAAAGACAACTCAAAGTTTCAGGGAATGAAAGGAGATAATGATGGCGCAATGCTGCTTATTTGAACCCCCTCCGTGATCTATGTGGGTTGATGCGAATAAATATATTCGTACTAAAAGCAGTTATATGGGATTCATGGTAACCATTGAACTGTTCAGATGCATTGTGTATGATGGTGGACCAATAAAACGAAGCTGATTTTATGATTGTTTTCCAACATGTTTTATCGACCTCTTGTTTATTAGCTATTTTCTTCCTCAAATACTGTTTTAATTGCAACGTCTTGCACGGATTCCTATTTTGGAGAATGAAATGTTTAACCATTATTCCGAAAATGCGCCGTCATATTTACGAACGCAATTCGAAACTAAATATCTCGAAATTGACCTATTACACAGAAAAAAATGTCAACGGAAATAAGTGAACTCGATAGGGACGTTCATAACTTCGTGGAAACGCATAGCTTGGAAGATTCGACAAATACTCGACCCGATTCACCGAAAAGTATTTAAAATAAAATATTTCTATATGGTTATCGTTTATACTCGGTAAAAAACTGAACTTACCCCTCTTTTCTCCAGAAGTACGTTTTCCGATTTATCCTTGATCTTATTGTTGATCTCGTTCAACCGTAACGTTTGTAAATTATCTACGAAGAAAAAAACCCGTACAAGATCAATTAGTACATTTTGGTGTGAGCTTTAGCAATGTTTTAGTAATTATCAACTGTTTATAGGGACGAGCGTTCATAAATTCGTATCCTAGCTAATCTACAGATTTTTATATGGGCTGGGATACATCTACTCGTAAATCCTGCGCCTAGTATTTTCCATATTATTGGTATGTCTGTTTTAAGATATTTTTTTCTTTCTTTGTTGGAGTTTCCGGTAATTGATATTGGAAAGAGTGAAAAGTAATCAAAATGGCGATTGACCATTTCAATACCTACTTAAAGTCGTCAGTGTGGAGGAGTAAAGTGCAAAGACACAAAATGCATTCTACTATGATTGGAATTTTGCAGCTCGTCCAAATACATGTGCATGTATTGGTCTAAATGTCGCGGCATTCCAGGTAAGCGAGCAATCACCGATAGCACTTAAGCTATACTGTGAAAACAACAATTTGCGTACTTTTTGTTCTTGTTGTGAAAACTTATTTGCCATTATTTTAATGTTAAGGCTTGGGAACAGTTCCCATGTTTGTAAGAAAAACTGAGCTGTTATAAACATTAGACTGTCATGACGCCATTTTGTAGCATGTAATGCGCTTATGATTTCTAAACAAGAAACAAGACAAACTTAAGCTAAAACTTTAATACAAAAATGTTATTGAAATTTTCTATTGCAAGGTTCGAGGATTTAATTACGGCTTATATTCATAGTATAAATGTAAAAGCACATTAAGTGAAATTCCATTGTTTTAGTGGAGGAACTTCATAAACAAAAACGATTTTAAAAGTAGTAATTGCTAGAAAAACAATGAAATTGAATTAGTTCTATTTATGAAATCTTCATCTAAGTTATAGTTAAATAAAATTTATTTTGATGCCTCTTCTTCGAATTTCAGAGCTTTCCTTCCATAATTGTGAATTTAAATATTTGCTATGGCATCGTCTTGAGAAGTAAAAATGTTAAATCTTATGATTTAGCTTCATCGGAGACCACAGTATTTCTTAACTTAACTTTTGCACAAGTACTTGTTGTGGGAATCTTTTAACAATCCTAAACAGCAAACCACAAGAATCGCTGATGAAGTAATAGAGGGTTTTCCAGAATAGCAAATATAAGGGAAAACATGTAATTGACACGTTTTCCGAAGCTTTCGCTCGTAATCGGATAAGAAAGCCTGCCATTAAAAGTAGAAGTCAATATAAATTGATTGCGATTTCTCGCACGTTGAAGAGAGTAACTTTGATGTTAATTATTTCGTGACTGGATAGTAAACTTTTTGCTGATTTATTTTACAACCTAGCCGTGAGTCTAATCTTTCCCGGTGGATTCTTGACTGTAATGAAACTTGCAGTATCAATCACTTAACACTTGACGACCCTTAGAGGAAGTGAACTCAAGAGAACTGATCAGTTTTTAACCCGTTTTTATCTTCTGAGCCTCTGAGGTACCACTTCATGGTTTGGTACCAAATGGAGCATTGCTCGTCCCTGTAGAGACTGAAATGTACGTCGAATGCGCAAAAAAAATCGCATACATCTACAGTATGATTTTACTGGTCTTTCAAATCAATACTGAGAATTCCCTTTACCTTGCATTGCAGCTCAGCTTTTTGTAATATATATTGAGTTGAAAAATAGTTGGTATACAAAGCGTTTATGGCGGTTCTGACGCACACGCTAACGCAAATACTGTATATACATGTAAGAGGGTGAAAATTCGAGAAATCAAAATCATGTGTGGCTGTAAACAATGCAGAAAATGAATCGTACATCATTGCACACAGGCAGACAAAGCCCGCTTGCTTGCAGATGTACATTATTTGACTGAGAGATTAGATTTTGTATACTACGAATTTACATGTACGTACTGTATTATCCATTTGATCTCAGTGCATATTTAAAGAAATGACATGCCAAAGTCTATATTGAATTGTAATGTGATCACTAAAAGTACAGATCGCAACTGCATTAAAGTCATATTAAGTTATTAACAAAGACAGAAATGTCAAAAGTAACGAATTATCTAATAACCTTAATTAATTTCACATCAAACCATTGCTGATTTCGACAGAAGTCATATTCAATTTCAAAAATGATACGACTAATTGCATGTGTTCAATTGCGATTGGTTATTCACCTCTAGTAGGATAACGCACTATGCGGCTATGTTGTAATAACGTAGCGAAAGCATAAGTGTGCAGAGTTCTTAATTCATTCTAAGAAACAGTTAGCAGTTAATAGGCGAATCTTTTGCTATCATTCCACCATAACATTTTTTTTTCTGCCTACATCATGCATCGGTGGAAAATGGGCAAATCCAGTACATGTACATATACCATTTAACAACGTGAGTTTATCACAATGATACTTTAAAACTGTTGAATGCCATTATGGAAATATAACATGCATTTTATCATGGCTTGTTTCAATATGCTTTACTCGTGTTCTAAAGTAACTTCTTTCTTGACATGCCAGCAATATAGAATCTGAGTGTAAGGTTTACATGAAATTATTATCTAGCACTCGGGCTTTTTTAAAGCGAGCTACCTTTTATGAATGAGTTGGTTGATGTGGATTTTAACTTATTCCTTTCCCAATGCACATGTACATGTATCATATTATTTGAAAATTGATTCATGACGCGAGCTTTATACAAGGGCCTCTGGTTGGTGTTTGGCACAGCTGTAATAAGCCCGTTCTTGTTCAAGAGTCGATATTTATAACATGTTCTTGTGAATTTTCATCCTATTTACATGAATGCTAATGAATTAAGCTATTGATTCCAGTCCCATGCATGTTATAATCTTCGTTGGTACGGAAAAATAATTTAAAGGTTGACACCTAAAATAAATGCCGTAAAGCTTTGATAAAAATATAGCATGCTAATGTATATATCTGCCATGGAGCCAAATTAACCATTTTATCCGAAATTTCTCCATTAAGACAGTAAATATCAAGTATTGCTGTTTGCCTATTATGTTGATAGGTGAGGTTATGAATTGATAAAAAGTGGTAATTTGATAGAAAGATTGGTAGTTATTAGTTGTGCACTTCGATAGAAATGGAGTCTATAACGAAGCATTAATACCTTAATTGCTTTCGTAAAGTTGAAGTCCCTTGGGAATGTCCCATTGCAAGAAATTATTTCTATCCTTGCATGCATTAGACGAGTTTCGTGACTTGCAAAAGACATTTTTGTAGTAAAATCCTGGATCAATCCAACACAAAATTGCGATTTGAAAGAAGCTGGCGTTAGTGGATGATAGTGGTCTATATAAAGTACATGTATATGTCGATAGGCTTTTAGAAATCTTGCAAATCCCTGTCCTCTGGTAATCATGTGATTATGCGCATTCATGAAGGTTGTGTATTTAAATAACTAATTATGTGATTAAGGAGCAATCGGATGAAAATGAAATGGGGGTGATATGATGTTTTTTCTATATCTTGCCCTTAAGTAACGCTGCTTCAATTTGATTATGCTGGTTCGCAATTAAAACTGTCCGAGCAAATTGAGGAATGGAAACTGCATTTACTTGGCTGGCGTACAATCCGTCATTACAGTAAAATCTATTCATCAAAAGAATTCTGTTAGGATTTTAATTTAATTAACATTTTTAAAACAACGGATTTAGAACATATCTACATAAAAGCGAAATTAAGTAATTAGTCATAGTCACACTTTATCTGTTATTTTAAAAACGCTTATTTTGATTCGAAATGTTTGGATTTTAATCTATTAAAATTCATTGCATCGTAAATTATCCTTTAAGAAATATTGTTGGTCATTCGATTAGTGTTATTCTTCCCCCTGTAAATGCGCCTTCATTATTTGTCTCATAAAGTTTGATTGAATGATCATGCAACCGTTGTAATATTGATATTTATAAATGGTAGGATATGTGCATACCTAACAAAAATGGGCTTCTCCTAATACTCATAGGCTTTGCTGGGCAACTTGCAAACCTGTCCTAGCCTATGCTGTTTGGTTGCAGGTTAGGTTAGGTCAGCTTATGTCAGATTAGGTTAGCTTAGGTAGGTTAGGTTAGGGAAAACAAATAAATTTGCAAGCTGGCCGGTCAAGCCTATTACCCCACTAGTACCCGAAAGAACTAATATTCAATGGGAATTTTTTGTTTATGAAATTTCATGTTCGTCTGGCATGTGATTGATATTTATGTATGTGACTTGTATTTGGAATTGATATTTGGATGAAATCTTTTGGGAAGAAAATGCTAAAATCAAGTATACCAACAATTGATCTAGACTAAGTCGGACACTGTCTTCATTTTCATTTAGTATTATAGTTTGAAGTGTGGAACATTCGTTACACATACAGTATACATAAAGCGTTCCCTTACCTGGTAATCGAAACGTCCGGCAGTGCTGAACTTGTAACGAAATGATGAAAAGCATTACAAAAACTAGGTTTGATTTGCTCATCGTGTGGAACCGGTCTTACAGGGGTTGATTTTGAGCTTCAGAAGGGGAGCTGTTAGCAGCAACTGCTGTTTAGTCCACGGATAATTTGCGAAAAGCCCACAAAAGTGCCGATGTGATGTCTAGCCTTAGTACACTGGTTTGTGGGAATGAAATTTCATAGTTTGTTCATCGAACTCTTAAGTAAGCATTGGCCACGAAAGCAAAGTGTCTCTCCGATTAGAGCAAAAGGGGATCGACTGTTGGATTTATGTGAAATATCCGAGCTCGTTCCTTTAGGGACGGTGGGTGCCAAATAATTATATGCCGATGATTTGTCATCCGAAATCGGATAATGTTTTGCACCGAGTGTGTGGGTTTCCGCTGCCACGGAATCTGGGATCCGCCAGATCTTATCTCGCCCCCTATTGGTCTGCCCTGGAACACGTGCTCTGATGACGCCACCTGTGGAACACGTGGCTTAGTTTTCCTAGTTGGTGTAGGTGGACGCTTGGGTCAAATGAAGGGCTGAAATTCCAACGTTTTTAAGTCGATGAAAACGAGGTGTGATCTATGGCTTGACCCTGGGTGGAAACAAAACATTTAGCATAAACACGCCACAGTTGAGAAATCCACAAGTAGTTTTCCTATTTATTCTGGTTGCACCATTCTTGATCAATGTATCTAGCATGTACGAAAGCCTACTCAATGCAACTCTCCATAGAATCCCGAAATCTCCGTGTGAATTAAGTTCTCTTGGCACAAGTGTGGCGTACTGGACACACTCTTAGTCTCAAATTTATTGTTCATGGGTTCAGAAGAGATGGCTGAAGAAGAAAAAACAAGATTTGGATTAACCGCTCAGTCATCTGCATATTAAGATGCGTTTACACTATGCTGTATGAAGCATTGTGATCCATTATAACAAATTAGTTTTTAACTCTGTTGTGCAACTTGTTATATAACACCCACTCGATTACATGGGTCATCAATAACACATCTTGTTAAATAACATTTTTTCTTCCCATTTTCAAACAAGTTGTCTAACTTTACGATACAAGACGTTTTGTTATATAGAGTAAACGTACCTTTATTTTAAAAACAAAAACAGCTTCAAGATAATCTCAAATTATGAAAAAGGAACCTTTAATGGCTTTCCTAAGTGCTTTTCAGAACTGCAATGATATGCCACGTTTTTCAGTCTGACTGACTCATTATAGAGAGATTATTTACCGGCAATGTGATATTAATATAATGCTTGGTTGCTCGATCGTTTTTCGCTGATGGTCCTAATCCACAGCACCGTTCGCATATTTAAAATGCTCGAAGATTATATGCAAGCTTTGCTTTGCTTACCACTAACCATAATTCCTTTGAGACACCTAAATCTGCATAAAAGCGTTTTATTTAATGGATATTGGCGCTTCTATTTTTTAATGATAGTTATCATCATGTTTTTAGGTTGATGAAAGTTTCAGGTCATTGTTCTGTCATTATTCACTATTTTATCAATAAATTTTTCACCCAGAAAGGATGGTTAATCCATTTATTTTTATCCTATAACGTTCTATAACAGCAAACGTATGTTGCTGTAAACGTTTTCCAGGGAAATAATTCAGCTTTTATGCAATATTAACCCTAGAATAATTATAAAAACTTTCGTTACATATCCATGGGCGAATGAAATTCTATGCAATTTCACTTGTGAACTTAGCATGCGGTTGCAAGTAAATTGTTGTTTGTTTCAAATTTGGAAAAAAAATATACTATACATTACTCCTTGCTCCAATTGTGCACAAAAATGTACATTTCAGCTCTACGTCTACATAGCCAAAAATTAGACCTAACCTAGCCATCGCAATTTACCCCTTTTCAATTTTGTGTGTGCCTAATTTGACGTAACCTAGCTTAATGTAACCTAATGACGTAATTATTTAATTGTGCCACCCTCCGTCGGGCAATCACTGCCAGTCTACGAGCCTTTAGGAGAAGCCCACGTTCTTATTGTGCCTACTGTATTTATGAGTAGGGCACAATGTATAACAGTGCAGCCTTAGTTTGGGTCTCCTTGAAATAATTACAGTTAACCGAATATCGGTAGACGCACAAATTCTATACTGTTTTTGGTGATACAGCATATATTGCATGCATTTTAATTCTGGGATAAAAACTGGGATGTGTGAATACATAAAGTAGAAGTTGTAGCCTGTCCCAAAGTTGCTGTTTTCAAGTTCACTTCGAATCCATAAATCCTGTCATTAATCAAGATTTCTCGAGCATATTATCTTGTGTGGCCCCTGATTTTTTACACGTTTGGTGTTCAAAAAACTTTACTCGCGGTTCTAATTGATGGAATTAATCTTGTTGACATGGGATGCGTAGGCTGTTTCAAATGACGCCATGTAACTTTAGACGTAATCTGGATTACTCTAAACAGCGATGACTAAAGTTAAAAACGCCACATATACATTCGTAAAGTTGCAATTTATTTTCTCAGCAGATTGCATCACCATAGCAAATACATGTACATGTACGTATTCGACATTGCTTGAATTCGTTTTAAGCATCGTAAAGCGTATCTTCTTGTATTTATTCATATTCAGCACTAATTATACTGTTATGTGTAGGTCTTTATCATAGTCGATTAATTTCTTCTTCGTTTATTTTGATTGATCTGTAGTTATTTTTTACTAGACAGTACCCAAAGACTCGAATTCATTTAACGTGCTGTCAATAATATACTGTAATTTTATTGTTATTATTTATGACAAATTCTAAACTTGGAACCGAGAAACATATGGTCTATAACTATCTCAACCTTATCATTCAAATGCGCAAAACAATTCAGTTATGAGAATTAGCGAATAAGATTTTCAACAACAGAACAAAACAACAAGAAAATGGTCCCTCAATGTTGGGTATTTTAAATTTACACTTTTACACTGTACAATAATAATCGGGAAATCGCCCGCACGATTTCATAATTAAATTATCTAATTAAATTTGTTCCTGAATTTGAAATTGAGTTTTGAATCGACAAATCCAATTATGCATTCTTTCCTTGGCTTCAATACCAAGTCCTTAGTCCTTAGGAACATAAGCGCCGTGAATACCAAAATAACAAAATTATGCAAACGTTTCCTTATTTGGTTGCTGTACTATTCTCTCCGGAGACAAACCTATCAAAATGAAAAACTAACTCTGGAATGCAAGGGGCTAAAAATAATTTTGAGATGCGAATAATTACTTATTGGGGCCAATTGAACTACATATAGTCTAATTTAGGTAGGCCAAGATACCACTGTTATTGTCTAAAAACAATTGATATTCTGCTAATTTTCATTGCAGCGAAAATCCTACCAAGGGCCACTTCATTCTCCTTCACAGAGTTTTAAACTTTGACACATCCTATAATTTGTTTGCTGTTATCGGAATCAGTAACGTTATCTTCAAAGTTTAGTCAATATTTGTCACCATTCAATCCATAGATCCCTTGTTGAGACTACTGAAGCAATACAAATTTGAAAGTCATAAAGATTATCAGGACAAGAAATAACATCGAGGCGACTTTACTGATGACAGTAATTACATGTAGCGCCAGTCATTACTAAATTTATACGTTTCTGAACATATGGGCAGAATAGTTTAATGCTCATTACACGTTGATCGTTATCCATTTTTATGAAAACATGGTACGCGTATTACATGTGTTTATATAGATTCATTCCTCGAAATCTTGCTGACATCTCATGTGTTACACCAGGAATTTTATTTGCTTATACACATTCGCATGTCGAATGCAGTAAATGCGTTGAATTAATCGAACTTCCGGCTTCTAATTTTGACACATAATTATAAATAACGATTTCATAGTGTCACCGCAAATGTAATAATGTAAGTGGCCAGAGATCAATCAGGCGTATCTGCGAACTTCTGCTCGTCTCTGCTAACGGTTAATGGCCCATATAAGCTTAAACATATAAACCCCTAAGTGCATATGGCATCTTTTATTATATCCATGGGCGTTTCTGATGAAATTTCATGTCTTGGGAACATGATACAGTGTGTTTGGTTATATAGTAACATTAAAATGCTGCGTAAAGCGTCTTCTATAACATTTAAGTTAAAAAAAAACATAAATAATTTGTTATCTATCAATAATATACCTTTTTTGTCAGTGTCGTTAATCTGTTCAACATATGTTTGCGGCTGACTCTTAATGACTGGTTTTATGGACAAATTTACAGCTGTTGCGCAACATTTCACCAATTACTCGATTATATTTGTTAGCCAGAATTACATGTAATCCGACTGAGGATTGTCGTCATATCCTGTCGGCATTTATGCGTAAAGGGTAGTTGTCTAGACCTAGTCGGGTTTCTAGAAATTGCGGTAGAAGGTTTGAAATTCCGAATAATTTCACAACCCATTCGTTACATAATTTCTCCCTATGTCGGGATATTAGATTGCGTTGCGTTAAATTTCATTAAGTGCGTCCTTATTTATTGATGGATTCGTAATAAACCCTGTCAAAATATTGCCGCCTAACTGATAAGGTTAGTTTGCCAATTCTAAGATGACCATGCATGTCATGACACCACAAAAACGCCAATATAAATCTATCTACCTGGCCTTTCTTAGCTTAAATTGAGAACTCGCAAGGCCATATCCGTAACATTGACAGAAATGCTATAAGGAACCAGTAACAAATTGTAGGATGAAGAACTGGAAAATGCATGTCTCCTTAAACACCAAAATAAGTGTTATAGCGAAGAAACGCAACAGATTCTATTGCATACTACATGTACATGTATCTCCAGACTCTCAGCACCCCTTCCTCGGACATCTTTCATTTGCCAATCTGAATTCGATCCTCGATGAATCCCTTCTCCATGGGACATATGGTACTTTTTCATGGATTCAAAATACTTATTTGGAACCATGGTTGTGTATCCCCCGTGGGCTTCAGAATTCATTTGCATCAAGGCTTATTGGAAGCTGGCAGTGAACAAGTGTTTCTAGAAGCGACATGCCTCTCTGCAGTCGCCCGCTTAAATACCCCGAACACGTAACAATCCACTGGCATCATCATTCTCTTTTGAATTACTTTAAGTGAAATACTTAGGCTTAGGTCTTTTTTTTCTTTACGGCGATGTAGGCCACATATACTCGCAACCGTGATACACACGTTGATTACCTCAGAGTGGGAGAAACAAGTCGAAGGCAAAAGGCATTACATGGTGCGTCGCTCACGCCTGCTTTAGACACAAAACTTTTAAAACTAAAGTTGTAATTTTTGTGCAGTTTTTATGCAATGGCAGGTGGAATTCAACTTTAAGTGCATGATTGTATTGTTTTCGCCCAGAAATTAGGTATACAAGCACAGGCCACGTTTCCAGTCTGCCCTATCAAACCGAAACTAAAAACAAAACAGTACCATATTGTATTTTCACCATGTTGTGTTGTATAGAAAAGGTACACAAATTCCATAACGGCGGGGGTGGCTATTAGCAGTTCTAATATACTTCTATGTGGATTGCAAATTAATATCATCACTACGTTTAGATGCAGCTTTAAAGTCAACTTCAACCAAAAATTTAAATTTAAGTCGTACATAGAAACGTGTTTTACTTAATGGAAGTGAATTTTAGAAATTTGACTCGAGACTTTGCAATGTAGTGGTTTGGTTCAAGCAAATTCGCTGAAGAATATTTTAGGAAAGGTGACTTTAATTTCGGCATACATGTATGCTGTAAACAAAATGCATGTCCTATAAACAAAGTGCAATAGCCAATAGTTCAATACAATTCATCTCACTACTCTACAATAAGTAAATAAATACCATGTGGTAGGAGGGTAAATCTCATAACCCAACTTTAATCGGTAATTACCATCGCATTAGAATTGTCACCATTTTGTTTGCTTTGGCGGTTTCCCTTTGGTTAAAGTGAAGATTGATTCGCCATTGTAAGCGGAGTAAAAAGTTTTTATCTGCAGAGAACAGTTGTAGAATTTGACGAAATTTGCAATAAAAAAAGATGTGACATGTCACAACTGTCTTTCGCAGTTACATGTAGGTTGTTTCACTCCTGAAGGGCTAGGGGAAACGTTGCATTGTTGGTCTCTCATGCGCATTCTAAACTGATATCATACTCTGTATAACAAAAACATTTTCTGAAACAAGTAGTAAGACCACTTAATTGGGGCTAAAAATGTGTTTTTTTTAGCTTGTTCGCTATAAGTATTGTATGTACATGTGAATCGTATTATTCTAAATGCAGAACCTATAAAAATGAAAATGGAGGGCAGCAAGCAGAAAAATGATAGTGAATCGGGCTTTAGAATTTCTTCCCCCTGAATTTCCGGCACGTTAAGTTGGATGAGTTGGCAAGTTATAATGGCGTCTTTTTGGAAATGGGCGAGGTTCAAAGACCTTAAAATACTGAGTAAAATTGGAAATCCTACACGAAGCTTCATATAATTTCTCTGTTAGATTGTTGATGTGGGTTGCATTCATGCAAATATCAAACAATCGTTGTACCACAACTATGGCTAGATTATTACTTTGAAACATTATCCACCAATTTGCAAATAACTCTATTCCTAGAAATTCATGCGATGACTAACGAATAAGATTTTCATGTACATAGACTTATATCACTCGTAAAATGTAATGATAATGTTGACTCTTCCTTCGTCGTGTTTTCAATTTAATTTTTCATTTCTTACTAAGCTTTCCATTAGCCCAATTATTTTACAATTTTGAACAAACTGTTAAATCTAAAGCATGTTAAAAAGGATACCATGTTAACACATACAATGGCAAGAAATGCTAGTTATTATCGCAACGAATTACATGTACATAGGAAGTTACATGTACTTATTAAAAAATAGTGGAATTAGAGAAATTTAAATTTAAACTTAACGTTTTGTTTAAATTTTATAATGAAGTAGCAGTAGGTCATCAGTTATGAAATCAATGCAGTTATCATTGAATTTTGATGTTATCGTATACGGTAAATTCTGGCGTAATTGCAGAGTTTAATATAAGACAATAAATAACTACAACGATAGAGATTCTTGGAGTTTCAGGCATTTTCAGCAATGTACTTTTAAGCATATGAACGGATTTAAAATTAATCTGAAGTAGCGCCGTCTTATGATGGACACTGCTGGACCAGTCTTCACTCTATACTGGGAGTCAGTTGCGATAGCGAACAAATATTTACAGCAAAAAACAGTTAGGCAACCGCTAGATAGCGACACTGGATAGGGGATTGCAGAGAAAAATCCTGATTGGTACATTTTATTTTATCCTGGTGCCTTCTGGATAAGACATTGATCGGTATTAGATTTGAATAGTAGATGAAAGCACTTTTTGCAAAAAGTATTGATTTTGCGAGGAAAATGTAATAACAGCGCTCTATTCAGTTGACGCGCTTAGTCTGCTTCCATGTGGAAAACCTGAGAAAATTACTCAGACGTACGTTATACATGTATATGTCTGAGATCGGTTAACTAAGGTGACAATCTTGCCACAAAGAGTGATTGAAAGTTAATTTATATTGCCTTCTAGGCAGGGTGGGGGATACAGTTAGAATTTTTAGTAACATTTTATCAAATTGGTTATGTATCTTGTGTATCTACTATAAGGTTTCAGCTATTTTAGCAACAGTACAGTCACGTGACTTGTGAAATTTAACTGGCATCGTAAATGGTTTGTTGCCATAACATACATGTTACATATACAAGTATGTTCTAAAATATACAAAAATCACATGCATCAAATTATATTAAAACTAAATCAGTAATTACCTGACGTGCAAACTACTTCATTGAGCAATGAAACGTACATTTACTTGCTTCTGAAATATGGCAAGCAAGTTTGTTGTCAGTTAAGACTAAAATATTATTACATTCCAAGAAACCAAAATCAATCCATCGTCCAAAGCAACTTTACTTTATAATTCGGCCTAATTAATTTATTTAGCGGTTGCCCTTGGAATATCGGCGCCATGGCTTTTGCACTTAGGCCTTCTACTTAAAAATTATCCATTTACAGTACATGCAAACGTTCTTGCAATAACATCGTTCGAGGACTAGGTTAGTGTGTCATGGGCAAAAGCGTTGGAAGAAACGATTTCCCAATTTGGCATGTTGGGGAATTGAAAAAGTCATCGATCATTAAATGTCAATAATTAAAAAACTTCACAATCTTTAAAATTGCCTAATGTGATGAAAAAATTTTCAGTATACTGATGGTCGTGAACATGGGTTGTATTCGTATACAGAAACCATTGCGTGCCGTCGTACGTATAAATCATTTTAGCATTTACTTTTATTTCTGGCGCAAGATGACTTCAAATCATGTAATTCATCGAAATTCAATTATGTGATGACGACAAGTGGCAATAACAACATACTTGTACATGTACATTATGATTTACCATTCATTTTGTTCTGCATTTGGTAATTTAATAACGAAAGGGAGAGCATATTATCCTCAATTGCTGATAAATAATGTCTTCGAGTTTGATTGAAATACTGTTAATAGAAGTTACTGAAAAAGTTACTGGGTAGTTTTTGAAAAATATTTTAAAAACGTTAGTTCTATTGTAATAAATAACTTTGCAGAATTTCGTTCATTGTACAGTATTATTTGAAGCGGATTTGGAAACTGATTTAGGTTAACCCTTTTGGTCAGTTATTTTCTATACCATTCAAGCCAACAAACCAACTTGTCACTGAGAGCTATTTTCTGAACTTTATTATAGCCGTTATGAAAAAAAACCGTTGTACGGGTGGCAAGAAGGAAGAATTTGTGGAATTTGGATATGCTTTATGGCGAGTGGGGCGAGTCAAACGACTATAGGATTTCCCAATTTGTTGACGATGAAGGTTATTTGCGATCCTTACTCCCTACCCAGGCGCCGTTACCCCTTCTAGTCCTCGCTGGGACATGCAGTAGTGTGGGTCGATGGCTTGCCAGCCTAAAAATCCGAATTAGGCTTTTCAAAACTTATTCTCATATTTACATTTCAAACCCACGATTCCAAATTCTTATATGTGGCAAATCATGGCCATGATTCTGGTAGGATACTGTCGAGATAACAAACCCAACATGCCACGCAGCTTTGAAATTCTAAATCCGAAATACAGGCATGATTCTGGGACATTCTCTACGTGTTTTTCCACCATTGTGAGTTAGTAAATTGCGCAAAAATGCGACACTTGGGGAACCCAAATCTCTCCATATTCCTGCCACATTACCTTTGCAACATACAGTAAAATAGGAAACTTGCTAGTTTAGCCTCAGCTCAACAACCAAAGTCATTGTAAAGCCCGTTAGAGCTATCATTTTACAACGAAAGATCCGGTTGATGTTGATGAATGGCAACGTATAAAAGTAAGACGATGTCCTAGAGCCATCTTTGCTTTGTAGAAATATCGTCCATAAAAAACCCAAAATTACTTGTGTGCATTTTAAAAGAAAGCATCTGATATTCGATTTTTCGAGTGGGCTCTGTATGTCAGAAAAGATACATGCCACGAGTAGTTTGCTCAGTGTTTCATGTGCTAAGTGGTGGCGAAATCCCATTGTGACAATATATCGAGGGGTTTGATAAGTTTGGGAAAAAGATGAAATTAATAATATTAAAATAATAATTCTTAGGTTGTTGCCGTTTGAAAAGGTTAACGATATGAGATATCGATTATAGGCCTTCACTTTGATAACCTTCCTAAGAGGGAAAAATTCAATATACTTTTACTGCAGTCTTATATTTGCCCTGCAGTATGTACATGTTATAAATACCAAGTGATATTTCAATTGGGCGGCCATTTTGTTTCTCACTACATGTCGCTCTGGTAGTGGTGGGCTTTTTTTAAATCAAATTATCGTGTATTCTGGAACAAAATAAAGGTTACCTGGCGAAAATCCATAAGTAATTTGTAAAAATATAGACCATTTACAATAGGTTGTAACATATCGTCCACCCTGTTTAGTTGAAATATTTTTTACTTCCTGGAATAACAATGAGCTTCATATACTTTTACTTCCTTCTTTTTCTTGTTGTATCTCCCCTGCTTATATGTAATGAATATTCGATAAATTGTATTACCGATACAGCCTGTTTTGCTGTATCATCAAAGTCGGTCTTTTCATTATCAAGTCACATGTCAAGTCCAACCCGTTATAAACAGGAGCACTAACTGGCTTTGCGACAACCTGTAGCTAAAATTAACACATGTACATGTACATCCGTTTAATAAGAATAATTAAAAAGGGGTACAAATGGGGTATGATGCCAAATGCAACTTTCAGAGCTGCTCACCACAAAAATATTTCGAATGAAAAATGTTGGATAAACCTTATTCCCAAGAATAGCAGTTGTGGAGTAGCAGATTTTCCATTTTTAGCCGAAGTACTTAAGAAAAATGCCGGTATTTACACGAGCATTAACATTTCAACAACGCTTGTTTTTGCAGCCCCCCACGCCCACTTGTATTATCGGTTTTTGAACGAGCTCGCATTCTTCGCATTCGTATATCATCGTCTACCTTTCTGTCCTCGATAGATTTTACGCGGCTGAATCACGGTTGAATTTTTATACCCTAAAAGGGAATCCATTGGCAGAGCTTCTGAGTGTACACCCGAAAATTGATTTTTAAAAGTCGATTTTGGGAACCTGTTGCTCTATGTTGTCCAAGTTTCAAGTCGCTCGCCTTATAAAGCGCACCATTCGTTTACAGCCGGCTAATTTATGGTTTGTTTAACTGGTTTTATAATTGACGAAGCGTGCCTGTCGCCGCCATCATTCATCAAATTCTTTTGATTTAAAAATAGTAAGAGCCGAGACACCATGCAGCAGCTTCCTACATAGCCCTTCATTGGGAACATTTACTTGGCTTTTTTCACTTCCAAAAATCGGGCTGATTCTCTCATTTTTGGGAGTAATTGGGTGACACCATTCACCCCCGAAACTATATTCGTACTCGTTTGCTGCTATTTTTATACGGAATGCAACTTCCGTGTGGGCGTCTCAGATACATTAGATATATTTTGGAAACACTGCTTGAACAACTCCAACATGACACTGAATGAACTCCACTATGTACATGTACTTAGACATGGATATCTGATGGACTTGGACTAGAAGGCGACACGAGCGTAACATCCCTTGTGTAGGTTAATTCAACAACAATGTTATAGCTTATGCCACGGGGTTTTCCATAATATCCATCAGGGAGAGTTGACCAAATCGGACTTATTTAGTCTTGTGGTTGTTGGAAAAATCACAAACTTAGTCAAATTACAATTGCTAAATGCAAATTAATGCTTTTTGACGTTGTGCTATCTCAATTAAATTTAAAAATAATGCATTCTAATAACATGTTCTGACTATTGAATGCAGTGAAACTTCGATTATCCACCAGGGGTCGGGACCGTGGGTGTGGCCGGTATAAGAATTATCGGATTACTGAATTTAAAGTCTTATCAGTTTCTGTTGTTTTAGAACGTTCTGAGTGCTCGGACAGTTGTGATAACTGCTCTATAAAAAAAATTAGTTTTGTGCGTGAAAATACTTTGTTTTCCTTTCAAAAAATAGTTTTTGGTGACCTTCTTGTGTGTGACGGTTAACAGAGAATGACGGTGTGCCAGATAATCAAAGTTTCACTGTATGCCATATTGAGAGTCAAAAGTGTACACATGTACAGTATGAAGGAAGTTTTGCAAGTTGCATCAGCAGTGTCAAAGCTAGCTCTTGTGCCAACTCTAAAGGTCCAAACATTGCACAAAATACATTTCATACCATAACAGAAACAATGTATTGATTAGACAGGGAATGCGATGAATAAGAACGCAGGTATGGGGAAAGGTTTGCAGTTTCTCTGTATTTCCTTTGTAAAAAACCACAAATGAATTGGCTTCCGGTGCTCATTAATTCGCTGTAAGCATGTCGATATACATGTACACTAATGTGTATATGGTGGGCGATTCTGCAAAACGAGCTTGAAGGTGACGTCAAGAAGTATTCCTTTCGGATGGGCCTAGGACCGTCTTTCTCTTTAATCGTTAATAGTTTTCTAGGAAGAGTGAAATATTAATAAGAAAGCGTTGCGTCCTCGTGCAACTAGGCCTTGATGTTGTCAGTTTAGCCGAAATACCTTGCCTATCTTGCGCCCAACTATTAATCACTATCGTTTATTTTTTGTGCGAGTCAGGATGCCTAGCAATCCTATTTGTTTTCCATGCAGCGCCTGCTTTTCTTTTTCGTGTAGCACCATTGCTAGGGAATAATAACAGGATGCAGTGCCTTAAATAAGCGGGTTTTCCAGGTATCACTTACATAAAAGCTGCTATTTTGTTAGTTACAGGCGATTCATCATTTCCATAATAAAATTATTTGACACGAGTATGTTTAGACTGAGAGGTCTCCATAGCAAAATCGACGATAATCATGGCCGATCGCCACGGTCAAGCGAGATATTCGTGATTGATAGTAGTGGTCAGTAATTCGAGAATAACGTCCAATGGATGCTCTTAAATCTTGTGGCATTGCAAATGTGATGGCACTGGCTTTCTAAAAGATGTTTTTATGTGCGTTTACCTCAGAGATGAAAATGTAATGATCGACTTTTTCTTAAAATCTCGTTATTCCTCCGGTTAATCAATATCCCGGTAATCCACGTTATAAAACAAATACTACTCTGTATACCACAGCATTTTTGCTGATGTTTTTTTGTATCACAATATCACCCTGTGCAGTAGAAACGTTTCACTGCACAGCATTTTGGTTGTATTTTAAAGTGAACACTTTGTGCGTCCACGTTGCAACACGAGTGACATGGGATGAGTTAAAACGTTGCAAAAGTCATACAAGTTGTAAACAGTCATGGATTATTCTGAAATTCCGCGAGGTTCACGAGACTAATCCGCCACCCACCCACCCACCCACTTGTCAGGAATGCTTTTTTTGGAGAAGTACTTCTGTAATTTCCGGTCGAAACTTACAAGCGAAGAAAACAAATGCAACTCTGGCTTGGCAGACTAAAGGGGATATTGTATGCGTAAGATTAAGCCTACCATGTATTCTTGCTCACATTCGAGTATATTTTCAAAGGAAATTGAGGTATTCCGCTTGTGAATACGTTCACTGCGAGTTGGTCAATCTTATTTTTTTTTTTTTTTTGAAAAATTGCTCACAGCCATTACGTTTTTCGTAAAATGATAGACATATGCCTCTTACGTTCCGTGTTGTTCTCGAAGATTATAATCGGAATGCAAACTTGGCTTTTACTAACTTTTCCTTGCCTCTAGAGGCTGCTCTATTTCACAAGTTGACACCGAATATAATGCATGCGTGTTTATGGAGCACTAGGCCCAACAAATAGCATTTCAAGATTACGTCCCTACTTTAAAATTATGTCATGGATAAACTTTTATTTGAATGAAAAAAATGGGGAAAAAATTCTGTTCCCTCTGAATAACGTAAACAAGGGATTGTTGGAGACGCATTAGGCTCCACTTTAAGCGATCGTGACATTTAGATCTGAAATGTAACGTACATGTACCTGCATGTATAAAGTTACCACAGGTTCTATAGGCCTACATTGTTTAACGTTGATGATATGGCCAGATGTGGGCGTCTATGAACAATGCATATGTGATTGTTTACGACAGTTTTTTTATTTACGTTTATCTTCATTGAAGAAATTCATGTTTTCAACGAATATCCAAGATTGATCTTCCGCTAAAAATACTTGACTGCAAACTTTTATTTAAAGCAGAAAGTGAGCATCGCATTATGTTGGCAGTTACATGTATTTACATTTAGGTTGCTGTTTTGTGACCAGCGTAAACACTAGTGTAGTAATTAATCGTTTGATTTAAGAAATCGGCATAATACTCGCTAATTATTAATGTCAAAAATAGCATATCAAGGTCTCCTAGGGTGGATCTATTCCTTTCCACGTCAATTTAAACAAACGAAACTGTCATGACTTTAAATGGTATTTGTTTGTTTAACTTTTAAGTTGCTTTTGTGACACTTTTTGTAAAAAAAACACCAACTGCCAATACTTGTTTTATCCACTGTATGTTCAAAACAATATCCTTATTTTTTAAATTAATATAGCGTGATTTTGTCAAAGACCTGTATCGGTTATTTTAGCTTCGATCAATTTCCATTACGTGTTTCTCTTTTTAACTTAGTCAAGTATCTAACCAATTTGAATCTAAGAACGGATCATTGGCATATTTTTTTCAGAATGCGACAGTTGTAATTCTATTTTACCTAAAATCTTATTACGGGTAATTTGTTTACATTTTCATGTGTTTTCATGCAAATTACGACAACCTCGTATCTTGTATCGGAAACACTATCTCTGTGTATAGTGAAGCTGATTCGGATTTTACGATAATGCTGGCATTCTCAGTAGCCATGGAAAAGTCTCTATGAACTACTTATTTTGAAATCCTATATTCCATTGAATTATAACTAATTACTTGAAAGTAATTGCATTGTAGGAAGTCTGTCATTTATCCAACTACACGAACTGAATTCGACTATACAGTTCAAATATCACTGATTCAATAACTTGCATCCATTGATGTTACAATGTATATGCTGAAGCATAATAACCTAGATTGAGAGAGTTAAAAAACTTTATATAATACATGTACTTGCTTCTCGAAAGAATTGGAGAATGGAAATACTGTATTATACCGCGTTATTTACCATTTATCACAGATGTTATTAAACGCCAAATAGTTTCGATGTAAAGATTAACTGTTAAATTCTTAATATTTTGCTTGCTTATGGATATTTTTATTTTAGTTCTTCCAAATTGCCCTGCCAGGAATTTTTTAATGTAAAAATACGCATTTGGGTATTGTGTAGGTCCTATTTTAAGAAGTGTCTGTTTATTATCACTAGAAAAATAATAAACATGGCTATTTTTCTCAGTTTATAATTGGGTCTCTGCAAATAAGGCTAGCTACAACTCATCTTTTTACGCCATAAGTACTAAAAATATGGAGTGTGTCAACAATTCTCCTGTTTTGTTTGCAAGCAGTTAAAGTTGCAGTGCTGTGAGTAGGTGGCTTCAGAATTTCCGCATTTTTAGACACTATTGAGACGTTTGCTTTGAATTCTTTGATTTCATCCACCATATGCTGCACCATATGTATTAACTGTAGGTCCGTTTGAAGTATGAGAAGCTGCACGCAGTATACTACATTTATCTTGTCACTGTACAACGAATAGTTTTTAAACTAAGAAAATTAGGAAATATTGAGTATATTAACATCATGTATGCCTGAGATATGTAACATGACCACTGAAATACTGTTATTGTCTTAAAATTTGATCTAAAAAATCAAATCCACCACACGTTGATTCCGTGTATATTGAATTCGTCCGGATAAGTGATGTTCTTGAAATCTTTTTTTCCTGATTGCTAAAGGCTTAAGAGATTTCGTTTCATGCTATCACAAATGGATATTCCATGTGTGAAGTCCAACCATGAATCAATATATCGCTGCACGGGGCACTTGAATAATATTAATTTGGCGCCAGTGCACGTGTGAACATGATGCAATTACGTGAAAACTGCAACACCCTAGCTCTTTCTCCAAAAATTCTTCTTTTAAAATACTTGGAATACGGTAATTATTACTGCAAGCTGCTAAGTGTCCCATTAATACATGACAAGAGTATTGCTTTACCGCAAGGGAAAGTTGTCTTACTTAATACTTGGCGAACCATTCTTGCAAAATACATTTTTCAAGTCACGATATACACGTGTTTGCATCATTCTCGTATAATTTAAAATTTCGATGAAAATTTTTCAAGAAATGCTCTTGACTTTTACAGCTAATGAGTTTGCAGATATTTTAGTCTCAAATGTCCTCAAATTATGAAGATGTGATTGTGTCCAATGACATCCAATACCGGCATGCATTTAGATGATTGGGTATCGTTAGAATGGTGGAAGATTAATTTTTGCAAAACGTTTGTACGCGTAAACTGATATCAGTACTATTTAAATGGCAGTGTTGCATTATGGTTAACTTCCAATCGTTTGCAAAATGACAAGCTGGTGTAGACTACGCGTAGGTCTATGCGTAGGTATGGAACAGGATACATGACAGAAGGATGCTCCACACACAGAAATTATTTTCTGATGAAATTTTCGTTGGATCTTCTATCAGGGCATTGCTTTTCTGTGACGTATCCATCCATTTTAAATTGCGCGTGGGTTTCATCAGCCCTTTTGTTTCTAGCATGCATTAGGGGATCAATGGTCCTAGACGTATGCTGTTGTGACGTTTTTAGTTTTCGAAACTTTTCCAAATATGGCATTATCTTCGCGAAAATATGGCCAGACGTCATAACTGACCAGGGTTGTTGTACCGTGCATCTCTTTCAGCTACAATGGATTTTTCGATTTCAGTTTATACCGTACGTCTGTATATACGAACGTACCTACACTGTAACGATAATCTATACTTTAGCAAAATAGTAACAAAGTAGATAAGAGCATACTTGTCACAAATCTAAATGAAATTGGCAAGGTCGTTGCTTTTTAAATAAAAAAATGGAAACTCGTCGTGATTGTAAACAGTTTGATTCCTCAGTACTACATGTATATCATAACCTAATTTTTCGTCTCTGCATGACGAATTCTTACCACCTCTTTCTTGCATTTTTTTATCTCACTTGTTACCGCCCCCACATCTTGTACTGGGTTTTGCAGGGGTTCAGTTCCGTCAGTTGGCGCTTCACAGACTATATTAAGTTTGGCGAATATGGGATTTTTTCAGTGCAAATTGTTTGTTTTGTTTTTAAAATGCTTTCCGATATTTCAATGCTTGTTTATAGGAATTTTATTATAAAGGCGGACCAAAGTAAACAAACACGGTTAAGGTTGTCCCGAAATCGCAATCATTGCGGCTATGCTTGTGTGAAACCCAACTGCGTGGGTGAAACACAAAAAATTCCCTTAACCCTTTCGATAATTTGATCTTATTCGAAAAATATTAAATTTGATGGAAGTGGTGACTGGCCGTCTGGAAATCCTGGAAAAGTCAGGGAAATTGAAATGGTCTGTAAAAGTCAGCGAAATTCATATAATGTCTGTAAATTTGTTGTAGTACAATAATTTCATCGTTAAGAATACTCAAAGAGCATTAGACAAGCTATACTTGTTGTCAATTTTTTTTTCTAAAAGTTTCGCTTACGAAGTATCCGTCATCATTAATATCTCCTAATATTTTCTTTCGAAAAATCCAATAACTACCCATCAAAAAACACCCAAAATGCTGCCTATTCAACACGTGTATAAACCTTATTTTTTAAAAAAAAATTGCCAACAGCATTTCCGTCATTATTACAAATTTGTAATATTTCAAAAGAAGAAAAGTCCACAAAAATGCATTCTTGGGATTTAGTGGTTTCAACAAAAAAACCTCAGTGTTCCCATCGTTATTAATTTTTGACCCTGTCAGATGTGTTAAATTCTAAAAAAGTTTGTTTTAAAGTGTCTGGAAATTTGGCAAAAAGCGTCTGGAAAACTCGGTAACTTTTCAGTAGGTATAGATCCAGTTTGGCATATGTTAGGCTGACAGGTATGGCACTAGTGCCCCACTTTGTTGAACGTTGAGTAATCTGATTTTCATTTCCAAGTGGAAAGCCATACAAAATATTTACTTTTATGCATTGGAAATATTCTCGGATCTGACTTAGGGGTCATCTCCCAAGGTACTACTGGCGGGATGAAGGTCTTAGACGTTTATCACAAAAACACCAACTTTATTTACTCTCGATTGAAATCTGATTTGCTTTCGATTTTCGACCTTGTCTGACGCCAGGCGTCAATCGCCGAAGCTATTAATTACATAAAAGTCGAAGTTGACACGAGAAGTCACCGGCGAAATCCTTGAATGTTATGTCCATTTATGGCGCGGAGGCTGCCGGACACACCGGCCACGAAACAGGTCAAACGATCTGTGGCCACTGGCCAGCGTCTAGGGGTCGACGATATATCCGCTGTATAGCCCATAGCGAAAAGCACGTTGGTGGTTAGCGGAACACACATTCCAGAGTGACGATCTGGGTTTTTTGGCTATTAGCAGTTGGCGTGACGGGGTTTTTCTGGAGTCCATCGTGACGTCAGTTTCCAGCTAAAGTATTCCTCGCAGTGCTCTTAAATTCTAGATCTGCGAGTGGAATGACAGGCGTGAGCCGCCACGTCGTCCCTCATAGGGAGGCACATTTTAAGTGTTCCTGGTAAAAACGCTGGGAACTTTTTTTGGCCATGCCTAGGAAGACCAGATTTCCCACCATAACAATAACTCGTTCATCATTCGGTCGATCGCCAACACGTGGTCTGGCCGAGCGGGAAGCGTGGGGGCATGTCGAAGAAGGTGTGGGGGCGGGAATACCGCGGGGACTTGTGGGATACGTGCTACGAAAGATGCTAAAAATAGCATCGCCGGCTGAGTGGCGGGAATATCGTTGAAGCAGTGTGACGCCACCAAAGTGGCTTTATAAGGCTCCTGTGGCCCAATGCTTGAACAGTTTTTGAGCATCCTAGCACCGACAAACAATGTCCATGTCCTGTGGCAGCGCCCAACCGACTTGCTGGAAACACACCTGACTGACCCCCCTCTGCACCAACAAGTTCTCAGCTCTGGAAAAATATTAAGTTGCCATTAGGATATTGGCTGGCTGCTGATCGGTGCACCGGATAAGGTTCGAGTCTACTAACGATACGAAACTTTTTTTCTTCGACGCCAAATCTGTGATTCCTACGAAAGCAGTTTGTGGCGAGCCCAGACGTCCTGTTTGTTCCTTGCGAAGCTGAGACCAGTTCCCAGAAGTTTGAGGTGAGTTGACTTTGATTTAATTGCTATAAGTTGTTTTGCATGTCGTATTTTGCCGAAGGAAAATACTGTGGTTCAAGCTTGTTTATGCCAGTGCATTTTTGCATATTCGTTTTACATTCATTATTTTATGGGCCCTATTACACAAACGTAGTGTACATATTACAAATGTGTGGACTGTAAAAATATGATATTGTAGTGTTTTGTTCCACCAATAAATATCGAATAACGTGTAGTTACTAGTAGCTCTTACCTTTCGATTTAATGCTCTCGTAAGGTATGGAGTAATAACACGGAAGTGCGGAATATTTTTGTGTGGAACATAAACACTTGTACGTACATGTATTACTCCATTCCTCTACAACTACTGTACAACTTCACACCTTTGTGAATTAGAATAAGGCCTTGAATGTTTTGAAAGAAATTAAAATTTATTTAGCATGAAGTTCACAAAGATCTTGTTTGGGCTGGCTATCATTACATAATTGTCTAATTAGTTAATACCGCGTAATATTCGTTAAAAGTATATTTATCAACAATTAAAGTTAAAAAGTACGTAATATAAAAGTACGTAACTATAATATGTACTTATTTAAGGTTAAAAAGTATATGTACATTCGTGTTAATTCAAAAGCCAATTAAAGATGCATTCAGTTTCGTTTTTGTTAGTATTTTATAAGTTAACAAATTAGTAAACAAATAGTAACAAAAATACTCATTAATTTTCAATCAGCTACGTCTGTATTAATTTTATTAGTTCAGGAATGTAATGGACAATCTGGCAAAAGAATTTGCGAAAATTTATGTGGTATGGAAATCTCACTAGCGAAAAGATAAGAGCATTTGGTCGTCATGCTCGAACTAGTAAGCGTTTTCGTTTTACTTCAAAAACTCACTCGGTTGATGTCTTCAAAGTGTGGAATTGGATTTAAAACTGAGAAGCAGCATTACTGACAGTAAATGAAGAACTAGAACTATTGTCCGATTTGGAGCAAATGTGCACCTCTTAATTTTATGCACAAACAGTTTTACTCTCTATTATGTTTCACAAGTTTCTCGTTTCTCACTTTTAAATTTCTTCCCTAGTCATTTTAACAGTTATACATTATAATTTATTTTAACACGCGATTAATCAAATTGCCAAATTCGATAATACGGACTGACAAACTAACTAGTAAATTCAATCTTCGATTCAGAAAATCGATTCTCTGATTCTCGGTATAAGCAATCCTTAAAATGCGTCAGAAAGTCCAATTATTTCATTCTGGAATTTTGAATCAATTGGTTCGTTGCTTGTTTCTTTCTTCAATCAAAAAAGACAGGAGCTATTAAATATGCTGTCAGCTAAAACGTATTTTTATGTATCGTCTCCAAAATCCACGTAATATATTCCACAAAACACGATATAGAATAACCTTCTCTCAAAAATTACTTATCGTTAAATAAGTTTCTTTCGGCAAAAGTACAAATTCTCTCCAAAATCTGAGTACATTTCATTGAAAATTGAGAAAATGCCCTTCATCATTGTTGCTTTGATGCAGCGTTATATAAATGTTTATTTCCCCAAACATGTCTTAATGGTTCTTTCATGCCTCGAAGAATTACACGAATTTATTCATTGTTCTATTTTACCACAAATGTGGGTTATCGTTGCTGAAAAATGTCATACCTTTCTGGCAAATATTCCTTGAGAAAATTGATTAAAGTGAATTCATTCTAAATATAGAAAGAAGCCTTTTGATGTTCCGCGATCCATTAACCACAGTATTTTCCCGAGCTTTATTTAAATTATTCATGTTCTAATACTTTTCTGTTTAACGTGTATTGTTAATATCGCTCAACACAAGTATTGGTAATTCATGGTTTCTACGTGACCTGGCACACTAATAAGTAGGAACATTTCCATTTTTAATGCAAAAGTAACGTTGATATCCTCTTTGAGTTAACAGGCAAGGCACGCTCAATTTAGACAGTTGGATATTGCGATGTACCGGTACTGTATACTGTATGTACATGTGCATGTATACAACAATTTATAAACTACATTTTTGTGCGCAATATACCAACCTAACAACGATATATGAAATTGGTTATGAACCAAACGCTTTATGATGTCAATAATGCTCTTGAACATTCCTCGATGCGACCATTTTGTTTCGGAATTCATTTCTCCTTATTACAGATAATTAAAACTCTCCGACAAATATTAACCCAAGACCACTTGCCTTCTATCTGAAAATAAAAAGTCGTTCAATTGTCCCATACAATTTTATTGATACTCACGGAATTACTAAAGTTGAAGATTTTCAATGAAGATTCTCCTAATATCTATTAAAAATAGAAATTCCTGCTGATCTTATGTCCCCAGAAAAGTTGGCTAGCATCAAATGCATGTGTCTTCAGAAATTTGAGCTATCCAAACTATCACTTTTCAAATGTTGTTGTCGTTTTGGAAAACTAGCAAACAGGAAAATACCAATATAAAATGGTTTCTCTTATTCTTAGATATCATACATCACATTTCTTCATGTAGGCCTGAGCATATACGCGCATGCGTTCATGGTGTATTCGCCATCTGTCACCTTGGATTTGCGGGCAAATTTATTGAAAATGAAATCTGGAATTCAAATCTAAACTATTAATGTATTTTTATCGGGAAAACACATATTGATTTTAAAAAAGCCCAAACTAAATTTGTTCCTAATATGTTGCAACAAAGAATTGTTTTTGTGATGCTTCAGGCTCGTATTTGGCTCTTGCATCTTGAAAATTCAGATAACATTCATGTTCGGTTTCATTATTGTGCGTGCCTTCAAAACAGTCATATATATTCAGAAAGAACTGCATCAATAATGAATTTGGTATGGCACAAGTTTTCGTGTGTTTAATAACTTAGTTTATGGAATGCTGATTTCATTTATTTTATATGAAAAAGTTAACATACAGCATTTGTTCCCTATACCATATATACGCTCGTATTCTGTTCAAAGCTTCATGAAGCATCGCATTCAAGCAGGTTATCTTAACATTTATCACCTACAGTATACAGGCAACATTCTGGCCCACGAATACTAATGCATATAATAGATAAGAGTGCCCATTATTATATGCCAGGAAAGTGCCGAACCCTAAAGGTTACCGACAATATTAGTTTGGTGGACCGTTTAGTTAAATAACTAATCTTAAATCGTTTAATTTCAAAACGTTTTTACCTGATCATTCTCCTGATAGCGTCTTTGAAATCAACCTGAAGTTCGAGCAGTTCATTGATTTATAAATACGTTGTACTTGAGCGTGTACGTGTATAATTATAGTGTAAAAAAATACTCCAGGCATAATTGAATACCCTGTCAAATTCATTTGGGTAGAATACTTAGAAACAATTCTGCTGTATAGTAATAACATCTTAATTGAACATTTTTCTGTAATCTAATTTATCTTGCTTCAGGCTAATACATTTTTCAAGATATAGAACTTCTAAAATAGCACTGCAGATGTAGAAAGAAACTGGTCTTATCACTTTTTTCCATCAATATAAGGGAATGACTGGTTTATTCGAGGGTAAACATGTCAATGATTTTCTAAGATTCCTTGCATTGAAATGAAAAGAAACAGCCTTCAGCAACAAGTTGCTGACATTATAAAATAAAACTGGAGAAACAAATAAATGGATTTCTTGTTAACCTATTTTTCGAAAATTCTTGGGTAAAACAGTATAGGCGTAGGCTGCTTAGAAAACTACCACAAAACATCTGGAAGACCTAAGGTCTATAGCAAATTTTTCGTTTTGATTTCGGACAATCGGACTTATTTCATTTGTTTTTCGCCAAACAAACACCAGAGGCAATTCCTGATATAATGTTCCTCTTTGAAATACCCATTACAGCTTCTAAAACAAGGTATTCACTTTTTATTTTTAATTTCGCTATTTGATTATGTTTTAAATTCCTCCCTGAATTATAAATGTTCAGTTTTCTCGTAAAAATGACATCAACTGTTAATCTCAAATATGTTATTCTCTGAATTGAACAACCAGGTCTGCATGGTTTCGTTGCAAGCTTACTAATTCCTGAACCATAATTTAATGTATACAGTATATCCAAATATTTGGTGATATATTTAGGGTTCAGGAATTGATCATTTGAAGAAATTTTTCGATTAAAGATTTCGTAGTTTTAAACATTCATGTACTGTACGCTTGGTACTGAAACATTAACGGTTTCGTAACGTTTCTGTTTAGATAATGTCCAAGCACATAATGTATTCTAATGAAATGAAAAAAAAACGAATAGAAACAGTCCAATGTCATCTTCAAAAACATAGCCTTCAATGGCTAATCTATATAGTGTTGCGGAATTAGCGAATGTGGTTTATTTTTGCAAAATAGATTCCAGAAAATCGATATCATGAATTTTCTGAGGTGGTTAGGCACACAGATACCCATGGCAGTTGTCCTCAATTTGTTTTTGCTGGTTTCAGAACAGTTCCTGCCAATCAAATACCTCACAAATTGGTCATAGTCATGCTCCATTCTTTTTTCACTATTGTTATGTTTTATCCCCTATCCAGTTTGGTAAATCGAATGAGAACTTTTTGGGTACAATTTTCATTTCATAAATGAGTGCAAATGTTTTAGCCATAGAAACAATGGTTTTTCAAAAAAGCCTCGTATGTAATGAGAAACTCAAAACGGGCCTATTTGCAATATCGAAATCATCCCTGCACACTCATTAATACCTTAGGAATTTTATATCAGTTCTTTCAGTATATGCATATTTTTTTCCAAGAAAACATTTGATGTCAACTACAAAAGATTGGTTTGTTTGCATTGAAACCGTGTAGCGCACTTACTGGCATACATGTTGTCTATGCCTAGCCATTCGTTCATGATCGTTCATTCAAAAATGCTTACATACTTTATGAAGCCTGCATCTAAAGTATTCTTACCGAAATTTTCGGTGAATACATTCCTTTTCACGAGCACAATCAATTCATATCGTATCGTGTCGGTGGGATTTTCATTGAATTTCATTTCTGTTGCAAATCCAAAAACATATCTCTGTTGACAATACGCCTCTGTATAGAATTGATAATTGAAAACTTTATTTAAAGTAGTCGTATACTTTCATAATGCAAAAATTGGTCACTATTATTAAACCCTATCGATTGCTGCGCCCAGGCCTGTTAAAAATTCAAACTAATGAAACTTTACTTCATTAATGTCGATGGGTGCCCTGCACTCGCATGTGGTTGATTTTCTTTCCCAAAGGGGTAGTTGATTATGCATTTAATTCGCTAGAAAACCTCGTTTTATTATCCTCCATTGTCGGCTTAGCAAAGCCAAATTAGATGCTCTGAGTGGTACAGCCTTCGTTCATCGCCCAACTATTGGATATTATTTTTACATCGTTTTGGTTAATGCACTTAATACACGTATCCATAGACACTCTGGCGTTGCTAAAACCCTTGGGTTGCAATATGGGGCTGTAGACTGACGCCCCCTAAACGACTCACCTGAGACGGTACTCTTTTTTGAGTGTGTTAACAGTGGTCAGCTGGGAGAAAAATGATTTTTCCTAGAATTTTCCAACGGCCTAACATCCGCAAATTTTTGATACATGTCACTTGTGCATGCAGATAAAAATTAGCGCTAATGGATTGCGGTAACCTGTTTGGAAATTGGGAAAGTCGGGCACTAATATGTTCTGATAAATTTCAATTAATTAGAAACATTATGGAACGTACGCATTTTAATAACGTTAATTTGCCTGCACTGTTTACTTCTACAGTGTACATGTACAGGGTGTTTGCAGTGGTTTCGTGATTTTTTTGCGACTATATTATCTGAGATATGGCGATCGACTTTCATGAGCATCGGGTGTGGAAAACTTGGATTACAGAGTTAATTCAGTTCAATGAAGAATCGCTAAAATAACAGACCTTAAAGATGTTTAAAAAAATATTGGAGTTTATTTTCAATGTACGAGTGCATTTGCACCTTAACTATGATCATGTATATACTGTACATGTGTGTTGAATATAGTGATTTATTCAAATCGATGCAATTATTTATCCATAATTACCCTGTAATGTAAATAATGGTGCATGTTTGAAATCTGGACAAATTATGTCAAGTGAAGTTTCTGACATAACTTCATTACATATTATGCTCGCATTTACATGTACATGTATCGGACAAAATTTCGATTATCGAAACACAATATGTTCCATGCTCAGTACAGTACTTGAAAAAGTAATCTTTACCTATATATACAATATATTCAGTACATGATCAGTATCCACCTGTATAAGGTACATCATAAAAAGTTAGATATTGATTTTTCGATGCAGTAGGTGTATTGAATAAACGTCATGAGCTGTTTTTTTTTGTACCAGTCATACAGATTATAAGACAAAAATATTTGCACTTGGTTTACTGCTGCGAGGTCTAGCAAAACATTATCCATTTTTTTCATTGATATCCTCTTAAAAAAATCCTTATAAAATCCTTAAAAAAAATTACTGACCCTTGAAAGAAGTATTTGATAAGTTCACGATGCTATTGAGAATTCTTCATATAAAACAACCAAAGCATTTCCTACAAGGGGTTGAGTAGAGCAAATAAACTTGGCATCTTATTAATTGATGGTAAGAGGATTGTGTGGAACAGAAACAACGAAATGGGATTAAATGAGCCTTTTAAAAAGAGAAAGCATGCCTATATGCATTTTATTCGGAAAATTATCTTGTGTAAACTTACCGGTACTTGAGGCAAGATACTATAATACCCGCCATTGAATGCCTTGCCTCTGAATACCCATTCCTGAAATCGAGACTAAGAAACGAATTAAACACTATATAATGTTAGAACATTGATTCCAGAAGGTATTGAGGACAGATTGATAAAATCTAATCTTTAAACATGCATGTCAATGCTGGTGTTACCTCATTTTTATTGCAGTTTTAATATTACATTAGCCCTTTTGAACATTGTTTATTAATTCAAAATGGCTGCAACAAACTACATGCATACACATGTTTACATCTTACAAATATTTAAGATAAAAGTAATAACGTGCTATGCTACATACATTTCATATATACTGTACATGTATTTAGCATGACTTGTTACACGTTCATAAGATGATATATGCCATGTCACATAAGAACCACGGCGGATAATAATGTGTTGAATTTGTCTTTAGTGGTGAGATTTTGTCGCCGAAAATAACAATCTTTGATTTGTTGCACTTTCAGATTCAATCCCACCCACTCTGCAATGGCAATAACGTGTCGACGCCAGGCGGCGCTCTGCGTGCTGCTGCTCGCACTTTGCAGCACCTTCAATGAATGCCAGGGAGAAACACGGTGTGACGCCATTTGCAATTACGACAATTTAAGAGAACAATGCGACCGATGCCGATTACGTGTTCCCATGCGTTTTGGCAAGAGATCTAGTCCACCAGAAGAAGCACTTCTGGATTCTCCAGATTTCATCAACCAGCTAAAGGCAGCGGATGACCTATCGTCCCAGTTTCTACAGTATCTGTCCCAGACGCTGCAACGGCGTTCCTCTGAAGAAAATGGCCGTCCACATAACAGACAAGAGGAAGATGTCAGCCAGCCCAAGAGAAGGGCAGTTGCCCAGTTGAACGATTGGTCAGTCGATTCCATGGGCATGATTCGTAAAAAACGGACAGTGCAGGCACCTGCAGGCAAACTGGAAGAATGGCTGCGTCGTGTCCTACTCGATCGTGAGCGCCATCTACTGGCAAAACCCAAAGATAGCCAACCGCCATCTTCCGGGGTGTCCCACTAAGATACGTTTTTGTACGAAGCTGAAGTCCATTTCCAACGGTCGCCATTTTGGGACGGCTAGCTCCTTCATCCTATTTTGTTATACACAATAAAGGCGTGCAATGGCCGCCACAACCTCGTATTTCAACGATCTAACTTATTTTTAATTCCCCTGCAAGGTCTGCGAAGATTGCTTTAATATTTATACTGAGATGAAATGAACGTATATTATCGAATATTATTGCTGAACTGCGAGGTTTGGCGAATTAAAGCAATCATCGTATTATACTGGGTACCATGGGCATGCAAGTAGGGGCTGGACAATGAAGTTAAGGACCTGGTAGGGAGGATGGGTCATCTCGACTTAATGATTTAAGAATAGCCGTAGGAGATTAATCGTTGCTTGTGAATATTTATCAAATTCCATCAACCCATTCGACCCTGGAGCAGTATTTTAATAAAATATTCACGATCATATCAATTTATTTATATAATGATTTGATATGATGATTGCACCACTTTCAGCTTCGAACCACGGGCGAGTGAAACACAAGTGTTACTGGTACCTTTGTAATCTTAATTTGATACCACAGGATTAACAGGGTATCAAACTTCCAGTAGTAAAATTTATGAAATGACATGTCCATTTGTGAAATATCAAGCATAATCTTTTCTGGATTTCTTTTTACAAGCCAGAAGTATCACTTATAGTTGAAAGAAAAAAAAAAGTTAAATTACGAAATAGTGAAGTTTTCATTGTATACGCTTTTAAACAATTACGATTTCGCCACGGGAAATGGAATTTAGCGGACACTCGCCTATCACCTGTTGGCAAATTTCAAAATCATCGTTAATTTATTATTAAACCAAGCTGTCTATCAGTGTTCATTTAACTTTTGAATTGTTAGTCCTTTTTATCTATCAAGTGCTTGAATTCTATATATCTCAAACATTCTTTCAAAATTTTCTATTACATAAATTTTATTTGTAAGTGAACAATGTCCAAAATGATGGGTGGTGCTGACAGATGTGAGAATGAAACTGTTGCATTTTAGTAAATATGGCTTATTGAATTGGGTAATTCTTGCTGTCATGAGGAAGTTTGTCCGTATACATTCCAAAATTGTTATCATGTCGTTTTGTTATGTGACATAAGGATTGGTTAAGTTACCAGTTTTTCCTGTTTCTTTGGATAATCTTTTATAATTTAATTATCGAATTATCGAATTTTAATCCACGAATTGTATCGACTTGGACGATGTTTTTAAATGATTTTGATCTTCGAAGATGATTTTCGTGATCATAATCTGTATTATTTGCTGATCAAATGCGACGCTTTGATTTACGATAAATGTTAATACATAACCTAATGTTGGGTTGATATTTATTGGCATTTTATTAAATCAAAACGATGATGTCTTCAATCTGTATACGTCAAATTAGCAACTTATCCTATTGACGCTTGTGCTATTTGACAGGTTGACGTCAACAGTCATTGATTTTATATGGCGCGTATCATAATTTATTGAAAATCTCCATTCCTAAACTATTGTGGTGAGATTCTTCGAATCTTAAAAATGCGCACTTTTTTGCGAGCAAATACCAGATTATTTATTGTTATTTATTAATTAGTAATTTTCTAGTCAATTATCATTTAAGCATTGCCATCGTGACTTTCATTTGCTATCAGATTTTGGCATTCATCATATTTGTTAGCTTACTTGTACCCCAATGTATTTATCTCCTTATGTATCCTTTCTTCATCCAATGTCAAACATTATTTATTTCAGTGTGGTTTTTTATTGTTTATATATATTTATTTGTTTTTATTAAAATAATGAAAATGAAATGTCAGGAAATTGTTTTTTATTCCCATTACTCTTAAGCTTCGTTCCCTTTTAATTTCAGTCATCTGAGTCGGAAGCATTTTATATTGGGGAATGGGGTGTATTTGATTTGATCACCATTTATTTCTAATTTTTCTGAAACGTTTTAGTGATGCTTGAATTTTGGTTGTCACAAAAATGGAAGCAATATAGTTTGTTTCATTGTTTAAATGGGTGAGCAGGGCACATGGTTATTTGGGCCACTCCCTTTTTGGTAGGCCCTTAACAACCATTATTTTGTCACAGACTGACAAATTCCAACGATGAGATTCCCTGTGCATCAAACGAAATGATTGAGTAAGACGCTGGTACATGTACATGTACCATAAGAACAAATCGCTTATTTTAATTTGTTTTATCACATTGCTTTAATTAGCAAAAAACTGGCCCATTATCGATGATATCTAAGCATAGTAAAACAATTTTATCAAAAAAGAGGCTTTGATTAGTGCTAGAGGTTGTTAATAAAATTTCTTTTCGTTGACTTGAAAAAGGGCACAAAAATGCAGGAATGCGAAAGAAGTACATGTAGTGTTTTCACTGGTTAGACAACAGGTACACTGCAAGCTGAATGCTTTAATAATATTTTTTGTTAAAGATTTTGCCTTTATTGTACTTCCCACATTCGGATTTTTTTAAAAAAAATTGGAATATGGCATACGGACGGCTTTCTTTCCTTCAGCTTCTGATATAATGTTGTTCAAATTCGTTTTTTATGAATAAGTCAGTGATGTTTTGTGATAAATGCATCCAATGATTATAGGGCAACAAGGAAAACCCATTTTCATTAGTTTGTAAAACAAAATATGAAAGTATGCATGTGATAGGTTGGTTTTAGTATTCCGTTCATTTGACTTCATTCTATTTTTACTGACATTTTTGCGTATTAATGAAAATATTTGGAGTTTATTCGTTTGTTTTCCTTTATTCTACCAAGCAATGTTTTATTCTTTCCCATCAATAACTTAAAATTCAAGGATTTAGGTGAAAAAACAAGAATACAGTATGTACGGTAATTAAATAGTAATTAAATAACTATTTATTGTTCTCGTAATTTGACATTGAAATACAAACAATGCAATTTTAATTAGGGCTTACAAAAAAGGCTTTTTAAATCAATTTCTTACTGTTGACATGTTAGTACGATTTTGTCCTTTGACCCTGTCAGAATGTAACTGATTTATTTATTACCTGTGTTAATTAAATTTTGAAATGGATTTTTTGTCTTCTTTTGTCTGACTGTAATCTTGAAACGCCTAAATTTGTTATTCAGGCTTTGTCAATACTATAGATAAGTACCAAGTTTTTCGCTATTTAGAGATTTACTTAATTACCATTAGCTGAAGTGCTGATATTTTGCCAGAAAAAGAGCAAAGCAACACGACACGACAAAATATTGAAATGCAGAGCCGATTTACGCAAAGGTATTAATGTTTTATTAGTCCTGCATGTGCATTAATTCCAATTCCCGGGAAATAGTAATGCAATAAACCTTATATAGACACTAATTTTGATATTTTGGTAGATTCAGAAATGATTCGGCTGATCATACTTGTAGTTACTGTATATTTTCGTCCCGACAACCAAACATAATGGACTAATGTTATACAAGCTAAAAACGTAATTGCCATTTTATGTAGCTTAAAGCTTACTGTTGATTATTATGATATGGGTGTAGGTGGATTGATTTTATTTAGACGATGCATATATAGAGTTAATACTAACGTATACTCGTATTGATTAACATTGGAAAACATTTGAAGGAAAAATCAAGAATTACTTAAGGATACTTGTTTGACAGACATTTGCATGTTTGTGTCTTTCACGTTAATGTACGGCATATTTATGTAAATGATTTATGAATCTGCATGGAAGTCATGATTTTGTTTCGTGCAATGCATATTAGGAGCAGACGGTTTTGATTTAAATTTATTTTGTGGTTTTTTTCGCTCGACCTCTCAAAATCAGTTTAAAGTAATTTTGAGCTCTAGAAGGAATTCAAATATCATCTTTTAACCTTTGTAAGTTGCTGACCTATTAGCAGAAATGCACGCTAAAAATATACTGCGGTCGACATTACCAGTTAACGGAAACTTTTGGCTTTTACCAAACTTTGCTTTTAACAATTAATGGCAAACGATAGCTGTTCTTTTTTAAGAAATGAAAGCCACATGGGAATGATGTAAGCTACTGTTAAATAGTAAGTACACTCATGTAAACAAAAGAAACACTTTTATTTTTATTTCGGCGGTTTCAAATACAATGATGAAACAAAGTAGACGATGGATTCAGCCATTTCCAAACTTTGAACAAAATTATTAACCATAATAGCTGGGAAAGCAATTTTCACAAAAATGGCTTGTTCTCAATAGAAAACGCCGAAATTTCACAACAACCCATTACACATTTTGTAGACGACATTCGCAAGTAATACAAGATTGCCAGTGAAAAGATCGCTGTTTACTTTATATGGTAACTGAAATGTATTTAAACGCACAAAACGTCGCTGCACAACGCATTACGTTATGGAATAATTATGCAGTCAAACAAAAAAATTATCCTTCTACATATAGGTTTGTAATCAGAGTATATTGCTCTTATAGCTTCCAAAATTTCGAATTAAAGAAAAAACTACAATAAATAAGCGTGTGCTAAATTTGAAAATTGTAGATGTTAATACCAAACTCGATCACCAAACTTATTGTTTATTTTACTTCATTATTTTTTTTGCTCTGACTTTCCTTATTAACTGATACTGCTAACGATAGTCTACACGTATTTCACCTTAGATTGTGAACTATTCTTCAGGCCTGTCATCAAGAATGTACCAATTCAGCACTAGTTAATGTGTTCAATAAGCGTGTACTAAAACAGGTTGATTCAACTGATAGCACATTATGAGCTTCTGGAAGGATAGCTACAAATTACCAGAGACGACAGATGTAAAAATGACCCAATCATAATGCTAATAGCAGTGACTGCGTTTGTCCGGAATTTGATTACGGAATTTGAATTTGCCGCTCATCATATATAAGAGCGCTGATTTGTTGAATACAATCACGTGTCGATTCGCGAGAAAGAACGTGGAACGTGAAGATTCCTTTTTAGAATTCTGCGGTCTTTCAAGATGGCGTAAATTGCCAACACTCGCCCACGGGCCAGTTTACATTGTTGTATGATTCTCAATGTATCTCAAGCAAGACGAACATCAGCAGGTAATGATTATAAGATGTATCGGCACTTGAAAAACAGAAGTGTTTGTAAACGCTACACCTGGTCGAAGGCGTTAATTGCTGATATACATGTACTGTGTATGCCTGCTTTTAGAGGGTCATAGGAGTAATCAACGTGTTTCTGATATGTCTTATTTTAGCGAATAGCGCTACTGCTTGCCCGTCCTAGAACGGACAGGACTGCTAGTTTTGAACATTCCCTGTGTAGACGAATTCATACGTCAAATTACCGCCACACTATTTCTCCGTCTCCATGGAGACCGCAAGGTTGTTCGAATTTCTTGATTTTCCTAGTAGAGCGCAGCACTGTTCAAGCAATGCATCGCGCTGTGATGCCATCTCGTAGTAAATCAATGCAAATAGGGGCCATTCATAAATAGCCGGTTATACAAAGGCGGGTCTTTTTTACTGTTTTAGGTTTTCACATATACCAAATATTGGGAAAGTTCGAAAAAATTTCTCTCATACATGTTTCCCTGAATTTCCCCAAATCCGTCAGTCCAGATATTCTTGTGTGTGGTCAGCTAATAACTTTTTCGAAAGGTGTGGTTTACTTTATCATGACCTATGGATCTGCCCCTGATGAGTAATTATACCCAAAACTGGCAGGGGTTAACTAATTCTCGGATGAAAATCACACTACCATATGATGATTAAGTTTAGCATAAGAAACAATTCAGAAAGATCTCCGATTTAACTTTCTCGCATTCAAACTTGTGGTTTCATATTTGATCCGCGGCACAATGTTCTTTTATTTTCGTTTAACTAAGTACAGCATCTATATACAGACTATGATATGATATTAGCGATAACAAATGACAATTTAGCAATTTTATGTAACGCTATATATGGTCATAGGATAAATCAGTGTTAATTTTCGTTGTAGCAAAGTAGGAAAATAATCCTCGTATTATTTTTGGACCAGCTTAGACATGTAAGACAAATATCAAGAAAGAGTATACGCAATCCTCTGCAGTCTAAAAACAAAACTAATGATATGATACAACAATGGTAACGCAATGACTTACGTAGACAAATATCCGTGTGCTTTAACCGATATTGATTGCGTTGAACTAAACAAAATGGGGAACATTTGGAGGAAACAAAATGTTTTGTTTGTGTAGGGACTGTGCGATTGCCTCCCAATTCATTTTTGGCTGGCGTAAATTCAGCATGCTTTAATGAAATATGTTTCTCATCGAGCATTCCAATAATTTAGAAAAAAAGACAACTTAGTTTGAACAAAATTACATTCCTGTTTGGTTACAATTTTGTTTAGCAAAGGCACTTTAATTTCCCTACATGCAATGAAGATGAACTGAAATTAACTAAAGTCTAAAACCAATTAACTGTTTTAGTGGAGAAAGTTATTGATTTTGCATTTCGTTTTGTCATTAAAATCAGTGTGCGCATTGTTCAATATATGGCTATGTTCCTAATTGCGAATTTAACGTTTTTAACATAATATAATTGGCTATAAATGGTATATAATTTAATAGTAAACTAGCCTACATTACAGGGTGCCCGGAAGATTCATACCAAGGAAATTCTGCGACTATTAAGTAAAGTTTGACAGATCGAAGCTATGGTTAGTGGACGTAATGTGAAAATAAATGTGGAAAGATGCCAAGGGTAGCTAAATAATGATTTAGGAAAACATCTAACACAACCACAGTCTGGTATATTCGCTATACAGATTTTCCTTATTTTTGGTTAACTTTTCATCTGCAAGGAAAAGAGAAAAAAGCCTTTTAGATTATAAGTACACACAAACAGTTTATTGAATATCGACATTTGCAAAGATTGATAGCATTGATTTTTACTCATATCTGAGTGCAAACGACGATTACACTGCAATTTATCATCACGTTTCTTGGAATTTTCGAAATGACATTGATTATTTTTGCTTACATAAGCATACTGCACAAATAAGTGTTGCATTAATCTCATTCTTTGTTTGTAGTAACCAAAGACAACCGTGATTGCCTTTTCGCTGTTGTTATGAAACAACATTGTCAAAGCAACATACTGTATTTACTTTTGCGCAAGAATGAGCATCGTCAATGCAAATCGGTTGTAAAGTACAACGTATTCATGTTTATCAAGACGTTATCTACATCTTTTGGGACTGTAGATACAATTTCTTTATTAACGGGCAGTTCCCTTCCCACCCCTGCCATGTTAAAAATTGTATACATGACATCTCTGCGAATAATGAATAAATC
>JAQGAF010000361.1:0-55513 GCA_034687865.1 Kryphioiulus occultus
TACTTAGGAGTGCATGTCTTTCGTTTACGAGAAAAGCGCATCACGAAGCATTTGTCCTTATTTAAATTTAATTGCCATTCATTGCACCAGGAAGACAAGGTGGCCAGATCGCTCTGCAATTTAACCGATAGACCTATGCCTTTGTCAACTTCGTCATATAAATTGGAATCATCTGCAAAAAGTTTAGAATTACTAGAAAGTGATTTCTTCATGACAACTTCAGATTTTCAAAGTCTGGGGGAACCCATCATATCGTTATTTTTTTTAATTTGCACAATTATTGATGCAATTATTGACAATTATGCCATCTAAGGAATGCTATACATTAATGTACTTCCCGCATAAAAACAAGAGATAGAATACAAATATTCATTAGCAAACAGCGAATTTGGCTTAGTTTTTTTTAAAATTGACGATTTTATTATTAATTTCGGCTTGTCTTCCCTTCATTTTTGTGTTAACCAATAACTAGCTATGTAAAATATAAAACTGATTTGTTGAATTCATTCCGAGTTTTCAAAATAAGTCCATCGTCCCTGACTTGTCCATGTATGATTTTTCCAATTTCACTGACAATTCCAGGTTCTCAAGATCTGGGGAAGCGCTGCAAAATCGTTACTCAATTTTTTTTCTAATTTTCACAATTATTGATGTACTTTCCGAGCGCCTTTCATTATTATTTTTTCCTTTCGGACAATGCGTTTTTATTAGCCATTATGTAGGGGGCGACCTAAAATCTGACTTAATAAGGCGTTTTAATGTCAGTTCTCAAACCGTATCACACCTGTTGCAGCCATGCAATTATGAAACAGTTCTGAAATATTGGGGCTAAGCAGAAGCGCGACCTTTCCGATGAACAAAACTTTACCACGTCTTATTTAATCTTTTGAAAATTTCGCGAAACCCACGTGCGGCAAAACAGCCACGTTACATCACTCTCGCCATGACACATTGGATACAATATGATATCTCAGCACGCACTATGTACTAGCTGTTTATGTTCCAGATTGAAACACCTAAATTAGTATGGCAGATTGAGCCCAACACGCAGTGACACCTTCTGTGTTTACCATTGGAAGATCTGTCTATCTTGTAAATGGGGTTTACCAAACAATCAATAGACAAAAAAAGACCACAGATGGTCAAGACGTGGACGGTGGTTGGTCCAAAAGAGCTAGCGACCCATTGTATGAAAATTATTAATTCTCTCGATGAGGAGCAGCGCCCCCAGGCGTTGACCTCATGATTTATGAGATGATTAGTAATTCACTCGTCACACTTGCTTCACACCTGTTCTTTACACCTCGCCGTCTTTTTTTTCTTCCATCATCCGTCAAAATGGGAAACAAAATTAATATTGGAGCAAGCGGTGCGGCTCTCTGTCTACTACACGCGTAACACGCATTTTTACCGAAAAAAAAATAAAAATATATGAAAAAAAATCGGATTTTGTCGTCGGTATTTTATTTCTAGTCAGCTGAGAAATTATTCTGTCCCAGAAATGAGTACGAGAAAAAGTACGAAAAATGTACCCAGATAAAGTATGATGTATAGGAGGAGAAAATTCGATTTCCAACACAGGTCTCATTTTAGGAGATGGGATCAGAAAACAAATGTAATGTCAACTTAAAGGAAAAGGTAACTCGCTTAAGAAACAGAAAATTTAAAGCTTCCCATTAATTTCTCTTAAAATGGTGGTCTTGGGGTGAATTCAACGAGGTTTTATCGTCTAAAAGTATTTAAAATGTAAAGTAACAGTTCTTAAAGTAGCTGTTAATGCGAAAATAGCTGGGAACTAATTTTTTCTATTCATTTTTGTTTATATAGATCAGTCAAGTTCCTCACGATTTCATAACGACTAATTTCTGAAACGCAGCTACCAGAGATACTTCCAGATTTTGTTGGTTTAAAAAATATATTTTCTTGATTAAACTGTCTTAGTGGGGACTATTCATAGCATTTAATGCTAAGGACATTTTAGTACAAATAAAAAAGCTAGTGTTACATTGAAAAGCGAGGTTTTGTTTTCTATAAATACATGCAGAGGCATACCCCGGTATACGTCGCCTCGCTCATACGTCGGTTCCAAATTGCCCTTGCCCGTCCAGGGGGGGGGGGGGGAGGGTAAATGCCCCCTTTGCCGTCCCCGTTCACATGTTTTCTAAATATGGTCACATCAAATAGCCTCAAGGCTCATGCATGCAGTATGGGCTAAAACCACACTGTAAACATGACAATACAGAAATAATGTTTCGGCTAACCATAATGGCATCATGATTGATCTGAAAATAAATTCCTACATAATAACTTTGCATGAGAATGCATGTACTTTATGTGGATGTGCATGTAGGCTATATATGGATATTCGAGTAGATATTATTTCCGACAAATTACCAATATATGTCACGCATTATTATCCGTACAGGACAAAAAATGAACATTGGTCAGGAGCAAAACTCAAATATACTGTATTTCGGAGCTGTGCATGGGCATAAACCCCTATTACCTCCCAAACTCGGGTGAATTACCCAAAATTGGGCATAAGTCGTTTACCTCTGGGTAACTATAACTCTGATTACACATTAGAATTCACCATAAAGGTATTCTGGGGACTATGAACATCTCTGAGAGAGGGATCAGTCATTGTGTACTGATAATCGTCATGTAAAACAGCCATAACATACATACATAAACAGACATAACATATATCTTTTGATTAACCAGCAGTTTTGGGTAATAACGACTTTCTGATACGTGGTTTTTCAATTCAACTCAGAACCCAACAATCAGTAGGTCATGTGGTAGGGGGTGTATCATTTTCGGGGTAATGAAGAAAAGATTTTGGGAAACGGGTATAAAAGTAGCAAACGATCTGAACATGTTGTAAACTAAAGGATGCTTGGTCTTACCTAAACGTCATGGAGTTTTCAGAAGCCTTAAATTCCCTTGAAGCCATTCCTTGATGAAGATCCATAATGCATCACAGAAACCATCATCCGCATCTTCGTCACTGACATTGCTTTGTAGTATCAATTTGGTGATGTCCACGAGCAGGTCCAATGAATGTCCATTATTCCAGACATTCAGCCTCGCCAATTAATTTCCACGCAACACCCAGAGGTCCTAAAAAACAAACGTGGCGAGAATTAAATTGGCGGCAAAGTGGCTATGAGACGCCGCTTGTCAAGAATATTAAAAACATATTATTTGCCTAAAAAACGCCGCTCTCGTTTCATCATCATAACTATTCATTGTCTCGATATGGAATGCAAAAACTGGCTGCTCGGAAATGGGATAAGGATATTAGGGGACCACCAGAGATGGTGGAAACCTTGGCATGATGAGCATACCAATTGGTTCGATGCAGAGCATTCATGGAGGAGATGCAGAATTACATGTATGGAGGAGGACGCGTTTAGATAGACACCTTGTAATTAAATTACACCCAGAACTCATTAATAATGATAATGGTGATCGGCGATAATGAGGAAGGTGAAAATGGGAGAGATAATGCGAGTATCCAATGTCTGTAATTAGCCCTGCAGTGTACGATGTTTACGAGGCACATGCATGGCTATGGTGAAACAATGAATAATGGCTTCAAAATTGCCAATGACATTTTTTTAAATACGGCGATTCAGCTCAAACGATGTGATACGAGGGCATACATGTATATTTAAATCAATTTTATAAAAACACATTTTTCGAAATTGGTAAAATACCTACAACTTATGATCATAATCTGATTTTTCACTCATAACGATTTTTCTAAAAAGGTCCATGCTTCTGGGCTTTATCAACATCAATTATTCTATCAATATAACGTGCACCCAATCACTTTCACTCACAGTCATGGTGACTACTAATTGCTGAAAACGCAATTCTCCGAATTTTTCAGGTTTTCCAGCGTCATATTCCAATTTTTCCTGGTTCAAAAATTATATTTTAATGATTAAACGCGTGCCACATTTCTCCTAAAATCAATATTTACTACTAATATTAAGGCAACGTGTAGGATTAATTGTTTTTTGAAAAACTAACTTAAAGTTTTTGGATTTTCCAAACATTTGTTTGAAAAACTGCCAGAAATAATGGATTTTAGATAAATTCTCCTTGAAATGTTCCTTTTACGTTTTTTTGGAAATATTGATAATATTAAAGCAATTTTGGTGGGATTTTTTTTTACAAAACAAGATCACAAAAAATACAGTTTAGATCAATTTTAAAATTCCAGAAATACCTAAAGTGACATTAATTAACTCCACAGACAAAAATTGAATAAAAAAATTACAAGAAATAAAGGAATTACACAATCAGAAATATAAACTGATGGCAATTTTAATTTTTTTTAACTAAAGCACCAATAATGCATCAAGTGCGATTAACTTAGGAGCTCCGTATGCAATATTTTTAGAAAAACTTAATCGCAAATATTGAGTCTTAGGGGAATGGTAGATTTATACTGTATATCAGGCCATTCATTTATGCTGACTTCTCAAAAGTATAACGAACTACAAGGAAAAAAATGCAATTTCGATACTGACAAATTCCATGTTTAATTCAAAATTCCCTGAGTTTTCTAGGTTTCTAGACTTGAATATGAAATTTCCTGGAGTTTCCAGGTTTTCCAGGTTGGTAGTCACCATGAATATGTTATGATCGAGCAAGAGAATGTAAGAAAATCGTCATTTATCAAACCAATGCAAGATGATGACGCAATTCTCTGCTCAACTAGAATGCAATCTAGGCAGGCAATGAATTGATTACTAAACATTATTATAAATTTGAAAGCTGTTGGGTATGCACGGACACGTTGCTGACATACATTAGCTCAACAGCGTGTGTTGACCTTTCGTATACATTTTTATGGAAAAATAAATGGAATGAAAAACAAGGTGTCAGAAAACAGATTGAGGACGTTCAAATACATGTATAATTTCATCACAAAATCGTGATTTTCAGGACCAATTGATGACATACAGTAATCATTGACCAAAAAATTTCATTGAATTGAGCGAATTTTTTTTTAAAATTAGGTCAGCTATGAAACATTTCACCCTACAATCTGTACAAACAATGCTATCAATAATCTGTGCTAATTAAAGAACACGAAAATTTTTTGAAATCTTAACAGCCAGTTGCAAAATCAGTACTGAATTAAAGTTTTCAGATTATTATATTAATAACGGCTAAACGGGCACACAAATGATGGATATTTAACGCAATGTTTTATAACAAGCCAATGATGACACGATAAGATACATACCAAATATGTTTGGGAAAAACAATTCTTCGAAATACGCATTTTATCAAAGAAAGTATAATATTTGTATTGTGGTGGTTTTTTTTTCAAGTTTGAATTCAGTGCAAAAAGTGCATTGTCATTTGTTGATAATGTTGCATACCATGTTTTTCAAAACACTATAATGCGAACACTTAAAATGTTTACATTTTTTGACAAGTTGGATCACCCCCGCCTACATGCCCATGTCATATACAGTAGAACCTCTGTGGAACAAAGCTTGTACTGACGCAAGATATTAATTCCGTGAACTGCATGTACTTACAATTTACAGTAAACATTCATCATTCATAAGTAATCTTATTAAAATGTTCATAATACAGTTCCAATATTGCCAATGTGTTGCAAATTTATCCAGTAATTACACGTACTATACACTATAGTATTGGAATTTTAAAGCAGCAACACAGTAATGTTAAGTTCAAAATGAACTCTTTAGAGACAGTTGCTGTTCAGTTGCAATCAGCCAAAATACATTTAATCATCCACGACTTTACATGTTAAGACCATGCTGGTCAACATACGGAAAGTATATTACCATTGTGTGTCATAATCCAAGTGGTCAACAACACAGAAGTGCAGGTGGTCAACTTTGGAGATTCTACTGTACATGTACATTGTACAAGTTTGAAGTATCATTTAATGACTGCTCTTACTGGTATATAGCGTTGGAAACAATTGACATGTAGGGACCCAAGTGTCACACCGCAGACCGAGTTACCATGGTTTTGGGTGATGATGACATAGGTGAAAGGGCTCATTTCACTTTCAGCAACATTTAGTTAATTGCACAGGGTGCACCCAGCTAGCGCCGCCTGGTCATTTATTTAGAGGCTTTCTCATCCCTATCAAATTGGCGGCTACTGGTCGTTTTCCCCCATTATTAAGTGCGAGAAATACAAGAGGATGGACGGTGTTAAAAACCGTGTTGACGTCGGCCAACAATGGTCAACATATGGCGGGTAATTGATTACCCTACCGGAAGCTGCTCCACGTAGTGCAGAGAGAACAGGAAATTGAATTCGCCGCACAACAACAACCAGCTTGTTTTGCACTCTTTATGTTTTTTGGCCACCTTTTCTTCGTCCTCTCCACCCATTTTATTTTAGGTGATTTTTTTTTCGCACCTTTTTTTTTCACCAGCAGCATCAGCGAGGGATTGTAATAGGTTTTACCCAGGTAAAAACGAGCGTAAAACCATGATTGTGCTTGATGAAGCCGCCATGGGCTAGCCCTGATGCATCCTGGGACGTGCTATTGATGCGGTCATGGTGGCCACTGGTGGATCGAGATTGATGGAAAGTAATAAGGCCAGTTTTTATCATCTGGAATTTTCTGATGTATCATAAGCGAAACCATATTCTTATAAAATATTTTTGGCACCGTAACGCGGGCTGGACCACCCGCGAAAGGTGATGGCGCTGCTGAATTTCGGCACGAAGTTGGATTTTTTTAAATTTCTGGAAAAGTCATTTTCAGCAGTGTAGGGGAGGGTTTGATGAACAATTACTTTGCAAGCTCAAAACGGATGGCTTATGATGGCGAAATTTTGTAATCATTTGTAATCAGATCATCTTGGCAACGCGTGCTTCAGATTTTTCAGAATAAAATTCCGTTGGTGGGAAAAACCCGTGTATATGAGTTACTTTTCAGTGTTTTTAAATTGTGATTCGCTCAGTAAATGGAAACTATCAAGCATGGTATTTGGATGGAAGTAACAAGAATTTTTTCAGTAATCAGATCACCTTAGCTTGTGCATTCTGAGCACACTTAAGACTGTTCGCTAAGACATATATATATATCATATGGGAGAAAGCTTTTATAGTTTCTAAATTTTGTTATTTTCGCACAAAATGGAAACGAGCAAGCATGTGCTTAATTCAGATTTTTCATAATAAAATTTCGCATATGGGTGAACCCCATGTATACATGATTTCTTCTCAATGGAACCGAGCAATGGAAACGAGCAAGCACGAATTACACAAACGATATTTGGATCTTGGAATCAGAAATATATATATTTTTTCCTTTCTAGATTATTCACGCGTTTAGTTTTAAGTTTAACATTAGACACATTTCATTTAAAAAAAACAGTGGTTGTTATTCTCCTTGCAGTGATTACCATTCAACTACATGTATTTACTGTGGTCATTTTAGAGACAACACATGTACAGGTCAGGTATAGATTTATGAAAAGTACCACTAAATTTACGCAGTACATTAGAAACATCAGGTAGCCAAATTCATATCACATTAATAGTTCCATTGACTTAATGCATATCCGATAATTTGCAACTGTTAATTATTAGGTAAATCATGTGATAAAGTCATGGAATTTCAAAAAACATGGCATATTGTTTGCAAAATTTCAATTCATTATGGAAATTTTGAAACAATTTTGAAAAAAATTCAACGAAAATCATCTACTGTAAGTACTTATTCTTATCACATTAATAGTTACATCAACTTGATACATGTCCAATAATTTGCAAAGTGTTTATTATTTGGTAGACCGTGCGACAACCCCAAATAATTGTATCAAAATCTAAGCATCTTTTTTTTAAACTTTCAATAAAGACATTTATGAAAATTGGAACTCAAGTACGAATAAAAATTTCACCAAATAAATTCAGTGGAAATCATCTAAGCATTGGTTTTTTCATTAATTTAAGCCACAAGCCCGCATTATCGATGAATACACTTACCAGGAACTTCATACCATTTGATCTATCGTAAAATATTATTTTTTTTTCATTTTCCCTTCAGTTCTGAATAAGTGGAAAACTGTTTGACCCTACATTTTTTTTCACATACACTTATTCCATATCATACATTACATGCCAGTACATGTACAGTATATTACTTACATATTTTACATGCGTCATACATGTAAATTACTTAGCTGACTTAAAGGGGCTATTTTAAGCAATTAGCCAAGTACACTTTACTGCAACTCGTTTCAGGGCACCCTGTATGGGCCATGATGCTGATATTCCTTTCAACCCTTGGTAGTTGTTGAACGCCAGCGGTCACCCACCGTACTATTATTTTCAAACATTTTTTTTTCTCCTACGAAAACTGGTACAAAAACATTCACCCTGGTAGGTTTCTAAACCACTGCACGGTGAACTGTTGTAAGAAAGTGATCCAGAAGAAACGAGAGCTGCCTTTCGTTGATAGGAAAGTGACGTAGCGATTTTGAATTTTGCCACAGGTTTTAAAAAGACGCCGCCGCCATTTCTTTTGATGCATGATTTCCCACGGGTGCTTAAGGGTCCCCTGTCCGCCTGCGTGGGAGTAGCCCGGGGGTTTTCTGGGGTTCTGCCACTGCCGAAGAATGCATTGGAAGAGCTACTGGGCCTTAGTGATGCCACGTAGTTATATCGAAAATCAAACAGTCAGGTAGGTAGGGTCACCAGGTCATTCAGCATTGGGAATTTGGGCTCACAAAACAAAGGACCCAAAGGAGAGAACAGAGAACATCCCTAAGTTTTTACGTGGCTAACATTTCAGACAATATGACAAATAGACAGTTTATGCATGAAATAAGTGTGTCTGTACACGTTGTACCGTGTCCCAGTTCAGCAAATGTGCAAGTTAAGTAATCTATAATTTCAATCTCTTTTCATTATAAGTTGATTTTTCTCGCAGAAGCCCATCATGGTTATTCTCACAGCTGCATTCTCATGCCCAAGCCTATGCATGTCCAAATATCAAGTGCATCTCATTGCTTACTCCTAGCCATATGCCCCCAAAATGTAAATTATACATGGACACTGTACATGCATGTACTGTAGGCTATATACCCAAAATTGGGTTAAGTGGGTTTTGAGTAACTACACACTTCAGAATACACATTGAAATTTACATCAAAAGTACAGATTATGAAGTACTCTGATGATTCCATGGTGAAAATGATTAAGGAAAAACTAATGTTAAATTTTAAACAATCATCATAACCAAACAGGATCGTTACACAATATAAAAATTAAATTTTCGGAATGGTGAAATTGTTTATATAGGCCAATCATTTTTGTGCCGAGTTATCAGAATGTTTCCGAATAATTATGAAAAGAACAAAGACAACAGAAGTCTTCATCAAGAACAAACAGGATCTTTCCATAATGAAAATTCATTATTGGGAACAGTAAATTGTTTACTAGACACAACATCTGTGGTGCTGATTTATAAAAATGATGTTGACCAAACACACCTAAAGTGTTTGTGGTGAAAAATTCCCTGAGTTTTTCAAGTTTTCCAGTTTGAATATCTCTGAAATTACCAGGTTTCCAAGGTTGGTGGTCACCATACTGTATAGCAGTGAATACATGTGCACCAATGTTCTACAACATTCTAACAAATAATGAATGTGCGCCAATGCTGTAAAACATTCTAGGACGTATTTGAATGTCCACCTATGTTCTACAACATTCTAACAAGTATTTGGGTGGACACCAATGCTCTAAAACATTCAAACAAGTATATTTATTCGCTGTTTGATCATTTGCATTTGTTTATTGGATTCACTCATTTTTGTAGATAATTCTCAATCATTTCTAGATAAAAAGTACTTTCTGATATGCCGATTTTTGGTACAAAGGGCCTGCTGATATGCAATTTTGGGCAAAAACGACTTTCTGGCGAGTAGATTTTGGGGTAATGTATAAGAAAATTTTGGGAAGCTCTATGCTATAGCCTTATGTGTTGCTTAGCGCGAAAATGCCCTATGGGAGCTTTCAAAAACGGTTTTCACCCCAGGAATTTCCTCACGTAATATGATTTTGACAAAAGAATTAATTTAATGGTTTCCTTCAATTTATTTCAATGTTGGCCAATGGTTTCGTGCGCGTGTCCCGCTTTCACCCCAGCCCAACACATGGGGTAACACATGTTACCCCTCTAATTGAAACATATCCATATGCCCTGCGTCTGCCCATGGTGTGTTGATGATTGGATCATTAAACCGATTTAAGTATAGGTTTTCCACCTTCGATGTATATCCGTAAGGCGGTTAACCATACACTTTGGAACCCTCCGTAGCAGGGTGTACCTGGCAGCCATTTGCAATGATGAAGATGTATTGGGGGATATAATGGGGGAGGAACTGCACGCCAAAAGTGAAGACGCTTTTCAAAATGATTCAATTGGAAAATATCACGAGAGAAATTCTGCCAGCTTTCGGACTTTTGTCCAACCTCTGTAAATTGGGCACAAACGAGTCATTAAGTGTGTTTTTGGCTTCTTCAAACTTCCCAAAAAGCAACCAAGTACAACACTTCGCATTATGTTTTTTCAAAAATAATGAAACGTTTCCTATATAGAAGTTTTGTTATTTTTGAAACAAAACAGTAAACTGTTACATAATGGCATTGATAAGAAACAATAGCTTATTTGCATATTGAAAAGGCAAAAGTGCATTGCAAAATTTCATCCCACAAACGGAGAAAATATGGAGTAAATATTTATTTATCTATGCATTCGTCATATAAAAATAATGTTAAACTTGTTTTCAAACTTGTGCGTTTACCTGTCATTAAACAACAAATGTCTAAAACATGTAATGGGTGTTAACCAGGGTTTCCCTGACTTTTCCAGGTTTTAAAACAAATGTCCTGACCACCCTGACCACTGACAATGCAAGAAGGTGGCATATGCCAATGTAAGGAACGTTATATGTATTGCTCGTTGCACGCATAAACAGGTGATAGGACACAAATTTCATTAGGAAACAGCAAATTTAGTTTTCTTATAAACTGACAATTTCATTATTAATTTCTTCCACATAATTTCTTGTCCTCTCTTGTCCCCGATTAAATCAATTCTCCGTATATTTTTCCCGTCTTTTGCTTTGCCAGGTTTTCCTATGGGAGCTACATGTACGTGTTTCAGGTCCTTGGTCAGTAACTGTCAACGCCAAATGACGAACAAGAGCGAATGCCCAAGCCTGAGAAGTGCCCAAAAGAGGAAGTTTTGAATTTGATGCACCCACAGGTACTTTTTTGAATCCCCACCCAAGGATGTGAGATGGTATATCAATAAATAACAGAGCGGCAACCCGAAATTAAAACATGAAAGCTGTAAATTGTCCCGCAGCAGGGTTATGGTGCAACCACCATCACAATCAATTTCGATGGGAAGGCGCTTTCGAGACGATTTCGGCAAATTATATATGCCTGTTTTCACTTTTTATAATTTATTGCTCGAATTAAGACATATAGCAGATGCGGCTTTTCTTGGGGCAAATTCGAAAAGTAGACGAGAGAGAACGGAAAAATAATATACATTACACACGTACTATTAAAGTTTATATACCGAACATTTACTACCTAAGAGTATGTACATGTATAAGGCCTTGTCCACACCTAGGAAAGGTTTTGTGGAAACAGATTTCCTAAAAATGTTTCCACATTCCTTGCAAAGAAACATATTGGAGGAAAAAGGCCCTGAAATATTTCCTCAAACATAATTTCATTCAAGAAATGAGGAAATTAACATATTGCGGAAATCCGTTTCCAGAAACCATGTTTCTAGGAAATGTTTCATATAGGTTCGGACAACGTTTAATGAGCGTTGAAACTGGTAGCAAATGGTATTCTGAAGTTAAAAATAGGGACCAATGCATGCGAACTTGTGATTTTTTCTCATGATGAAGAACGGTCTTAAACCGCTCGCATTCCAGTGTATGCGCTCATAAATTTATCGACTTTACTCGTAAACAACAGACATGATCTATTTTGATAAACTGTACCTTGTCGTGATAAATAAACTGCAAATTTGTTCGTCCATGGGGTCAAAGGGTGGCCATTGCACAATGCTTTTTGCCCAGCTATGATAGTGGAGATTGAATCCCAAAACAACCTGCTTCTGACGGTTGCGTGGCATCACAGTAGTCCTTACTATTACCACGAAGTAGTGAATATAAAATATGCGTACCTTATTTCCTTCGATGGCTGTTGGTTTCTTCAATAATCGATGAAAAAAGTGAAGAGATTGGGTGTCTTAAAACTTCAGGATCCACCATTTTATAGTAGAACAGCAGCACGCGCGCACATACGAAAAGCCCCCTGGCGACGCCAGTAGCAATTAAGGAAAAGTTATGGCGCTTCGAAGAAAATCCTGTTAAGATATTTTATAATGACGTTTTAATTCACTTGAATTACATTGATATATGAAACTCAAATATTTATGCTTACCCGTCTTCGTGGATCGCCATGAAGCAAAGCAAAGCAAAGCAAATTAAAGTCACTCGCAAATCGTAATTCGTCTACGATGCCAAAAATGATCAATTTATTCCCATTTTCGCAAATGTAGACCATAATTAGTATGAGGTAATAAAACAGCCACACCTGTAGATAGTTGGTGGACCACACCTCGCATATTCCTGGCAGATGCAAAAATAATATTCCTATAGGCCTTCACCCCACCCAAGCCATTAAAACATTTGCCTGGAAAATTGTTGGCATGCACGAAAACAAAGCATAAATGACCGCTAGTGGACAATTAAAAATACTCTCTCATAAAATTAAAAAACTTACTGAGGCCAATGATGTTGTTCATATTGTTTTTAATCAACGTCATTATTAGTTCCATATTTTGTAAGAAACGCCGTGAGGGCCGAACCCATGCACCCCCTTTTGATAAACGGTGAACTAACTCATCATAAACATACTGTATGGTTGTTTATGCCAATAGCAATATTATGGCAGAAAAACTGAAAGATCTAACAATTTTTTTTTAAAGGTAAATTCATCAATAGTACTCAACTGCCAATGGTGCGTTTTCACTATATACACGTATAACAAAACGTGCTATATTTCAAAATCGTATACAACTTGTTTGAAAATGAGAAGAACAAATGTTATTTAACATCTTGTAGTATTGATGACCCACGTAATCGAGTGGGTGTTATACTGTAAAACAAATTTGTTATACAACAATATTGCGTGATATATATGAAGTGCAAACGCACCTTAAGAAGTTTAGTGAGATCATTGTGTGAGCTTATAATTCCGACACAAGTAGCACTATAATTTATGACATCATCGGTAGTAGGTAATTGAATAAATAACTTGACTAATTTGTATATCCTGAATTTGCATCCTGAACTAAAAATAAAGAAAACATTTAACACATTTTGTGATATGAACATGGCTAGCACTATTTGTTGTTATTTGTTGTAAGAAACTGAATAAATAACGTGATTAATCTGTGTGTACATGTTGCATCCTGAAGCAAAAATAAAAGGAATTTTTAAGACATTTTGTGAGGGTTGAACTTGGGTGAGCCAATAATTCCAGCTCAACCAACACTGTAGAATTTAAGAAATTATTGGTTGTAAGAAATGTAGTAAATAATTCGATTAATAATTCCATTTGTATATTCATGTTGCATCTTCAACTAAAAATAACGAGAATTTTGGTGATTTTTTACGTAGCATAGTCAAATATAAACCAAAGCCTGAAACCAGAAATCAAATTTATATACTTGCAAATGAATTAAGTGCTTCAGACATGTTCATAATAAGATTTTAAGATTTTTTATATATTTTTTAAATTTCTACTAACATGAATAGAATATGTTAAATATTCGTTTTAGGCATGCCTTTTAACAGGGCGGTCACACCATCTTACTCGCATCATAACTCCTTGGAAATTATTCCGAATAACTAAGACATAATAAACGCATCTGGAAGCGACTAATTATTTCAATTAAACGTCGGTCTATTTAATAATTCCTTTGTGAATATTGCCGCCACCAGTACCCGTGAAGCCCGTCCTTAAGATTCCCAATGCATAAATCTATCCCAATAAAACGATAATTTGGCTATTTTTTAAGCAAACGTGCGTGATACTCAATGTCGCTTCAATCAACGACAATCCTCCATATCTTTTTTGTACGCAAATTGGGCCTATAAAATCGACAAATTGTTATGGTGGGCAATAACCACGCATGCCTGCACAGATGGCTATCCATACATGTACACGTATACAAGGGCATATCGAAACGTTTACCAAACCCATCATTAGGCCCAGTACATGGAGAAATTTCATGTAAAACTAATTTGACTGGGCAGCTAACGAGTGTGGTGCATAATTAATACCGTAATAATGGCATTATAAAACCCGAATTATGGGGCGAATTAACGCCTTCGACAAGGGTTATCATTTCGATTTTCAGGATAACAAGTGTTAAATGGCGCCGGATTACACGGGACGCTAAGGTTAGACAAACATTTTTTCATTAACAAAACCCTTGAAAAAAAACAAAAAACCTTTGAAAAAACACAAAAACGTGCATTTAGCTCTAGGTGTATTTTCCAAATGGTTTTGCGTTATAGGCAGGAACGACGACCCTTTTCAGATAAACCATTTTTCGAGACCCAAACAACGAACCCAGCGTGAATCCGTTTTAACGGTAAAACAATGCGAAAACAAATGGCAGTCCCATCGTGGGAAAAAAATGGTAAGAAAAAGCCCAGTTGAAAGCTTGACGACAAAAGCAGATGGATGACGTGAAGCCCTGTTTTCTATGGGTGACAACTGCTGTGTTAAATGTGTTTTGTCGGTTGGTTTCATGCAGCACTTGCTTTATAGACAACAACGTAGCAACTTGTTCAATTGTTTTCCTTCAAAAACGAAAAAAAATCAAATTGTGGCTGAACGATCGAGGTTATCTACCGTGTTAATGGAGGTAACACATTATTCGGACAAAACCTTGCAGCAACCATTAGCAGCCATGTGCCTCAGGCAACCACCCGTGACATGCTTCGTGGCATAAAACCAGAAATTAGCCAATTTTTAAGGGATAGACGCCAAGTATCTACTGTACTTCTTAGTGGAAATAAAACTGAATGATTTCTATTCAGAATCCAAAGCGTGGCTCTTGTTAACAATTGGAATAACAATAGCTGCAGTTGTAATTTTTCGTCAACCGTTATATCCTTATTTGTTATATACTGGAAAGTGAAAATTGTATTTGCGAGTCCACGGTTCATAAAAACTAACATCCATGCATGAATCAGTATGCTTCAATTTCTCCAAATTTTTAATTTCAAAATAAATAGAACAAAATGTAACGTTTTCGACGACTCAACTCCCCCCCCCCCTTCCAAACCTGGGTGAATTACACAAAACTGGGCAAAACTGGCTTTTCCAGGAGAGTCATGGTGACAACTAATTTCTGAGATCGAAATTCCTGGAGATTTCCAGGTTTTCCAGTGTCGTGATCTATTCTTTTCAGGTGAAAATTTTAAGTGTAGTGACCTTTAGTATGCTTTATAAAGCACCACCATATGAAACACTTAAAAAATAAGTTATAACAGTTGCCTGGTTTTTCACTCCATACATCATAAAAAAGGTTATTTCGCAAATAAACTCAAAGTCCAAAATAAATCCACATATATTTTATTACACAGTTGCGAGTAACTACAATTGACTAAAAGAAACTACTACAAATCCTGTTCGTTCTAGTTATGTACACGTGCATGCAATTACTGAATGACGAGAAAAATGGATGGATGGATGCAATAATGTGGATGAACCATTTACAAATAAAATAAAAACAAAAACGAGAAAAATAAAAACAACGGCAAATGATGTGGCGGCTACACGCAATCAATTAACGAACGAGAAAAACTTAATCGGATAAAACAAAAGATCATTGATCTATGAGACAATCGAGAAGGCGCCACCCTTCCCTTACCTTCCCATCGCAATTATAAAATTCTTATAAATTAATATTACAACTAATGCTGGGTGCAGCATATGATACGTCCAATGGAACGTCAATGTGCTGGCAGGACTTTTGGCCCACCCTGTACACGCGACAGGTATATTTACGCCTAATCAGAAATACTTAGGGTGCTAAAGGTTAGCAAAGTTTGTTATTTATTTGGCTTAAAACTCAAACAAACTATTTGAGCATCGAATTAATCCATTCTTTTGATTATGACGAAGTGATTTTCGTAGTCTGCATGATTTCAACCAAAATGCAAGGCCTGCAAAATATAAGCTTATTTTTAATTAAGGCGAGGGTCACTGGGTCCCAAATGGCAACGCCATCTATTGGTCAAGTTGTCGATATGATAACATAAATGGGATGTACATGGTCATGCATGATACATGATGGTACAGAAATAGTGCATGCATATAAAATGAGTTTCAGCCTTAATGGACCTTTCAAAAATATATATTGAAAATAATTGTTTAATATTGGTAGGACCTATTCGAAAAAGTTGTTTTCGAATGCTAGAAATCCATAGACTCAAGCTAAATTTGAAAGGTTCTGATGTGATTGGTAATCATTTATCTTCTTGTTTATTGTTTTGTTATAAATTTGTGGATCAGCAATGTTTTGTACACCGAAATAGAGCTTAAAACCAGGAGCGTAAAAATTTGGAATATAGACATTTGTACACCATGGTCAAAATTCATATTTTTATATCAGAAAGCATGCATGCCTTTTATATAAATCTTTAAATTGTACGAGCCTCGTAATTACATTAAATACGTGCATGTAAAAATGTTGAATATAGACGTTTGTGGAACATATTGGCTAAAATTAATATTTTTATAACAGAAAACATGCATGCTTCTTATAATAATTATTGGACGACCCTTGTAATTATGCAGGCAATTCTATTATTATTTCCGCAGGAAATCAGTTCTCAATTCAATTTTACAATTAATAAAATTTAGGTCTCTCTGAGGAGCACAAGTGTTTTTAATTAGACATTTTGATAAAAAGCACACAGTATACAAAAAGACAAAATTTCCATCGAAGAAATAAAAATTAGGATTTCATAGTTGAAACTTAAAAAGTTCAACAGTAGACCTAAAGGAGGCTGAGTCGCCATCTTGAAAGCTTGATTCAAGATTTACAGCGTTTCTTTAAGGCCATGCTCGAATAATACTATAGCCAGCGTGATTTCTTTAGTCTTCAATTTATTTTATGATTTTTCTGCTTTTTGAAATTCGTGTCAATGCTGTTACATAAGAAAAACAAAGCTGCAGGGAAACCTATCGAGCAATTAGTTCTGGTCGCATTGTTTATCACAGCGTAGGACAGACGAGTTCATCAAAATGGAAACAAAAACAAAGATGCATTCAAGAAAATTACGAAAATTTAGGCCATATGTATCATTAAACCGCTTTTGTGACAAGTTGCTTTTTGCGAAGTCTCAAACAGGAATTGTATGTCAATTGAGAAAGACAAATGTGTGTGTTATACAGTGTAAAATGCTTTTAGCACATTCCACGTCATAATTTGCCCACATTTCTCTCTAAACATGAAACTCCAAGAACATCTGTCAACGACAACATCAACCAATCACAAAGTCGGAAATGGCCACATGGTTTGAATCCACGATACGTATTATAATGTCGTTTGCCATGCATGTTTATTTTTAAGATGATCATTTGGAACATGAATATTTTTTTCCTTATCTCATAAAATAAGGAATTTTTCCGTATATCCTAAAATGCAGGAGATACGGAAAAATTCCGCATCCTAGGATATGAGACATGAAACTTTTCCACATCTCCTAAGATAAGGAACTTTTCCGTACCTTAAGACATGGAATTTTCCAGTATCTTAAAACATGGAATTTGCCCACATCTCCAAAGATATGAAATTTGAGCCACGTCTCCTTAGATAAGAAATTTTTCCAGATATCCTCAGATGAAATTTTCCAAACATTTCTAAGACATGGATTTTTCCGCATCTTCTAAAACTTGGAATTTGTCCCCATGATGAAATTTTAACCACATCTCTTTAGATAAGAAATTTTTCCACATCTCCTAAGACATGAAATTTTCCAAAATCTCCTAAGACATGGATTTTTTTCATATCTCATTAGAAATTAAATTTTTTCACATTTCCTAAGGCACGGAATTTGTTCATATCTTCCAAGACACGGAATTTTTTCAATACCTCGTAAGACATGACTTTTTTAATATCTCTTAAGACTTGTCATTGTATCATATCCTTTATAAGTCTTGGCATACATGGAAAAATTCAGAATTTTAGGACCTGAGATACAGAATTATCCATTTCTTCTAAGCTACTGAATTTTTCAACATCTCCTAAAACATGAATTTTGTCCATATCCCTTATAAGTCTTAGCAGATATGGAAACATTCAGTATTTTAGGAACTGATATACAGAATTTTCCATATCTCGTATAAGATACGGAATTTTTCCATATCTCCTGAGCCATTGAATTTTTCCAAAATCTCTTAAGATATGAAATGTGTACATATCTGGTTAGATATGAACTTTTTCCATGGTTAGATATGGAATTTTTCCATACCTTTCCACATTGCTGTTTCAAAATCATTGAAAAATGAATAAATACAAGTTGCTTCGAAACACGTACAATTCGAACGAATCCATTGCACGTTCCATTTCAAATCATCGCCATGCACGTTGCCCTTATGAAACCATCCATATATATTCAAACTGATATGGGAACATCCAAGATGGGGGTTGCGAGATGCGGTGGTGGAACGCGTTTCTGGGGTCAATCTCGAGTCTTAGGTCACTTTGGTAAATACACAGGGGGCGCCATCTAGGGGCCCTATCGTCAATTACACGCTACTAGAATTCGTATATATACGAGTGGGTGTTCCTACCTGAGCGGCTAGCGGCTAATTGGGGCATGCGTAGGCAGTGCTAAAGTCGGTGGTGGTGGTGGGGGGCGGAAGTGACGTCACACGAGGCCGAGGGTCACCGCGTGTTCTCTCGACTTCTGTCGCAGCTTGGCCAGAGACACCGAGCCGGAGTCCGCATCAGGGGCGGGGCCTCCTACAGAGTTCAAAGATCATGGACACAAAAGTGAGTTTCCAGGGCAGGGTGGCGCTCCGGTCACTTCAGTATCTCGCCAACAGAGTGCGCTGGTACCCACCTGATGAAAACTGGCCCGTGTAGTACAGGGAGGGTTTGAGGTCAGCGTGAGAGTAGGACATGCCGTTAAAAGGAGACGAACTGAACGGGTCAGAAACGAAGGGTTCACCAGCGCCCCCGCCGCCACCACCGATGCTGGTTGGGGCCTGCGACGACGGTGGCGCCGCCGTGTGGCTCCAGCTGTTCACACTTCCGTCGCGTCCCACGGTAACGCGAGAGTGCAGGGCAGCGGCTGCCGCAGCCGCCGCCGCGGCGCTAGTGTTCCACACGTCTTCCGGTGTCGACCCGCCCAACTGCGGAAGCTGGGGGTGGTGGTAGTCCACGCCGCCAGGTGGCGTGGCGGCGCTGGGGGCCCCCGACGAGGAGTTGATCATGTTGAGCATCTGGGAAAAAGGAAAGAAAGTACAGTCAGACTGGGTTGTACATGTACGACGTCCACCAAAAAATCGACCTTTTGAACCCTAACACTGCTATGCCCCCTCCTCCCCATCCCATTTTCGTCCCAATTTGACAACGTGCCCTACCTCTTAATTGGACCAGTTGCACGGTTGCACCAAAACAAAGTTTAACCGAATGTCAAGGTAAACCTCTAGTTAACCAAAGGAAAGCATCGTACCACAGAATGTTAGCAGTTAACCATGGGGTAACCATGATGAAAGTTGACCATGGGATGTGAAAGCCATGTGGCAGTCATTTTAATTTCAAATAAATATTCCCAGAATTCCTAGCTGCAACATGTTATCTACAGGTTCACTAACAGGTTAGCTTGAGGTTAGAGGTTACCCCAGGATATCTAATATTTCATTAACATAGCAGCAATGGTGCAACTGGGCCTTAAAGGAGTTGGACAAGAACTGAAATTCTGGCACGTTCCATTTTGAATTTCGCTACTGTGTGTGTATTATTTATTATACATGGTAATTCCCAGGCAAGGTTTTTTTTAAAAAAAAATATACGTTCATAGCTTAAAACAATAAATAGTCACAATTTAGACGACTATACACAGTGTATTTGATAACATGAAGAATCGTAAAATATGTAGGGGAACGGGTGTATTATGCAGCAGCAGACAAGTAAAGTTAATCGGTCCACTCAAGTATTGTACATAGTCATACATGTATATTTTTATTACGTTAATTACCCCAGTATTTCACCCCCAATGCATGCAGTTTCGTTCCTTCTTGAACTTAACTCGTACAAGTTTTGATCATGATCTAATGGAAGTTTCACTGCATGTTAGTCCATTTTCCCTGACTTTTCAAGGTTTTTTCAGGTCTACGGGAACTCTGTAGATGGGAGTGGTCATTATAGACAGGTTTAAGTGCGCTCAGGACGTGCGGACCAGAAAAAGTCGAACGTCCGAGCTGACCGACCCATTGGCATCTTATTTTTGGCTAACTTAACATTCTTTGCATTTAACAACGTAACATTCTTCAAACTAATTGGCTTTCTCAAGATGTACTTGAGTCTAAGAATGCCTAATTTGCAAACCCGAAAACGAAAGAATTATGGCCAATTTCCTCTGCTCAAAAAAAAACAAGTTCAGCTCAGCGTAACGTGACGTCTTGACAAGTGTTACGGCGCTGCGGCTGAGGAAACACGCCAAAACAAGATGGTGGACGCATTGGCGCGTCCATCTTTGTTAGGATAACGAGAGATTAAGGGGTTGAAGTCAGTTCCATCTAAGAGTATTTGATTTTCACATGCAGGACAACTGCTGGAGATTGATTTACTCTGAATTGTCTATTGCGAATTTAGTACAAATTTGCCATCGGATACCTGGTTACCATGTATTATATAAGTTTACCAATAACCTAATACATTGTACAATGTCTTTTATCCTGCATGTTATCATCAGTTTTCTGCAGTTTTCTGCCAAAGGGGTCGTCGGCCTACCCATGCAAAACCAAGCAGAAACGTTAATTGTTGTTTTGAATGTGGTTTCTCCCCACTCATGGACAATTTATTAGTCCTGCCGCCATCTTGAATGTCGCTGCAAGAAGCTCAGAAGCTCCAAAGATAGATGGTTTACACGTGTTTGGCCAAGGCATTAGGCATGCAGTAAGAAAATGTTTGGGAATTAAAATAAGCAGGCAGTCAGGCGTTGAAAACTATTCGACTTAAGATGTCGGTGCGAGAGATCCGTTTATATCTCGAGTTATGTCGTTCGGAAGGGACGGGGAGTTTGTTAGGGACAGGGTATTAAGTACATGTATACCATTCGTCACGTGGTTACATATGCGTGTCTCCATTCACTTTGGAATGTAAACTAATACCTAAGATAGTTGCATTTTTACAATTCAGCGTTGCATACCCCTTAATACACTGAGAACATAATGTTCAAGTTCAATTCCAACTACAAATCCAAAGGGCAGCAAATTTGGAGACCACCCATTGCGATGTGCCCTTTGGTGTAGTTTTGATGTAGAAATTTAATATCAATTACAAAGTTAAGTAAAATAAATTTACCTCACGACCCATTGCGATGTGCCATTTGGTGTAGACCTACAGTGTAGTATGTTGATGAAGAAATTTTACACCTACTTATCTTTGGGGAATTTCAAGTATACACATGTACGTCAGCATCATGGGGGGTGTCAGTCAAATGCTGACTGAAGTGATGGGGTTGGTGGAATGATAAGGCCCTCGCTGCTGTTTTAAAAAACTTTGGTAATTAAAAACCCTCGTTTGCAATCCAGTTTTGGTAAAAAAAAAAATACGCCTTTGGCGTTTTTTCATGTCGATACTTAATAATAAACTTATGAACTAAAGTTCATTATGTGTGTTTTAATTTCTATAAAAAGTTGGCTCAGTTCGAAAAAAATTTGGTGAATGATTACGTCACCATTTGGGTGGTAATCCATCTGGTCATCACTGGTGTTTTACAAAACACTGGGAATTAAAATCCATGTCTTGAAATATCATCATGTTGGCAAAAATTCATTATTTCTGATTTAATTATTGTAAAACGTTGGCTCAATTCAAACATTATTTGGCCACTGGACATGTTAAGTCATCATTTCAGCAGTGGGAGAGAAAATTGCAATATTTGAACGCCCTTTATCAACTTTCTGGGTTTTACAAGTGAATTTAATATATTTAGGATTATGGAGATTAAGCATTGCTTTTTTTAGGTCCTAACTGACTTATTTCAAGTTGAATTTTCGGTTTTGGAATTCTACGCCTCAATATATCCACAAGATTAAAGTATTTCAGGAGAGTCTTTGCTCACAATGTTTCAGAACCAAGATGGCCACCAGGCTCGCCAGGCTGTCACCTTGGTTTCTACTTGTTCACCCGTTAATATCTATGTAACATGATTTCATAAAATGTTATAGGTGATCCATGGAGGGCATGCAGATTTTTATTAATTTTACGTGCCAGAATTCGGAGAATATAGTCTGATATTGTCTGGCAAATTAATTAGCAGCCGCCATTATTTCAGAAATGCATGGAAACTCCCTGGCGAAATGCATTGTGTCTTGTCTAGAAAAAAGGTGTATTTTTTTTTCAACACATGCATAGCAACAAAAGCGAGCACACATGTAGCTCGCAACCAAAATGCCACTTGTTCAAAATAGTTTTCATGCTTTTTTGCTGCTTTAGCACCCGAGGTTGTTTGGGGGTTGTCTTTAGCGCCATTTTCTCTTGTCCCGAATAACCTTGCAGACAATTTGTTGTCCTTAATTGTTTCCTCACTGCAACACCTCAGACAAACTACCTCAACTGAATTAGACGTTCATTATGTTATTGACTGGCATTTACAGCAAATGATTATAATATCAATTTAACTTTCATGCTCATGAGAAAAAGAGCTTTAAAACCTTCAAGGTGCCATATTCGGAATTGGAGGGACAAATGACGTACTGCGAATTAACAAATTGACGTTTCAAAACCATCTTGGGCTGAGGTTGGGTCCCAATTGCCCAATTCTTGCATCCCAAGGCGATTCCTTAAGCCACTATATGTACAGTAGTACTCATGACAACAAACATAAATGTCCCTAATAACTAACTTAGGTCCGAAAACTGCCAAATTTCAAGCTACAGGGGTCTTTTTCCTTAAATCACACACGTATATATTGACACATACAATGGCTATTAGCCAATGGTTAGAATTTTATCCAAATGGAATTTTATCCTAGGTTTGAAACGATCCGTTTCCGATATACAGGATTACCTGATTCCCAAGAACTCCCCCTGCATTTTGGAAATGGAACATTTTGGACCTACATGTACATGTACGTTATTACGGACATTTTTGTTTGGTTATGTGAGCACAATCGCCTTTTCATTAGGATAAACGCCTGGCCATTTATACTAGTAGATAACCATTGCATGTGTTAATACTCAGTACATGTGTAATTTAGGGGAAAGTGCCCTTGTATCTCGGAAATGGACCCTTTTCGGACCTATAGGTTATTAAGGATATTTGTGATTATTTTCATGAGTACCACCTATTTCATTTGTGGTACTGACTTCTGAAACACCGTGTATATGATCTCACTGATTTTTATCGAACAATTTACACAATCCTTGTTTAGAAATAAGGAAATGAAGTGATTGGCTTCATTAGGACCCATACAAACGACCAATGTTAGCTAAATTTTTCTAAAAAAAACTTCTGCTATTTTACACATTAGAAAGTGCAAGACTAGTTCTAGATACAGTAGTAAAAATCATGCAGTCATCTCCTTCAAATTTCTCAGTGCATTTTCACCTTCAAGGATAATTTTCTCAAATGTCACATTGAAATGGGTCGGTTTTTTTAATTAAAGACACTAGGAGGCATGCTTTCAATTTGACGCATTGATTTTTTTTTACCAGAAAGTGCCTAAAACGTAACGTCATGGTGACGTAGCCATTGGTAATGTCATTACGAACGAATCGGAATTTGTCACATGCTGTCATCGTTTAGCATTATTATCACCTTGAGATTTCCACTTTTAACTGCTGTGTGAAAAACGAGAAATTCTACTTTTCGTTTCAAGGAAACTAAATTGGCTATTTTAAACAAGACGTTCAACGAAACCTAAACCTAATTCGTTGGCAAAGTACTCGCAAATCAAATAATTGACATAATGTGTATTTTCACATGTTTAGAAGTGTTATTAGCAAAAAAAACTCATATTACTAACATAGTTAGGGGAGTACTCGGATACATGTGTTTAAATTAGCTAATCTATTTTCCTCTAATTTGTTTTAAAAAACTTGGTTATTTTTAAAATACATGTATATGTACTGTAAATAACTAAGCATATTAAGTTTTTGATAGATAATTATTTTTAAATAAGCTGGAATATTAAAAAAATAGTAAGCATGAACGTAAATTACATGTAAGTAAATTAAGTAGATTAAAATATATTGAGGAATACTATATATTTTTTAAATACAATGTAACAATAAAAAGAAGTGTTAATATCTTAAAATACTGTACATGTATGTGTAAATAACAAAGTAGATTAATACAGATATTGAGGGATAGTATTTTTAAAATAAGATGGTACATTAAAAATTAGTAGCCATCAATATCTTACAATGCATGCGTGTAATTGAAAGAGTTGATTAACATATTAATTGACACTAATTTTTTAATAAGCTGGATGACGTAGTTTAAGATACTGATGGATACCATTTTTTAAATAAGTGGGAGTATCAGAACATAGTTTCCATTAATATATCTTAAGGTGTAATTAAGATTAAAATATTGTAGTAGATTAAATAGATTAAGATATAGTGTAGTCGGGAATTTTTATGAGACAGTTTGCATTTAATCGAACCAACATTTTAAAAAAAACTTAAAACAGGAAACATCCCATAAAATTCACCCTTGCGGTGACCACCTTAAAATTGAATTTTCCCCCAATTTGAAATTAAATTTGGGTCCGTTAAGGGGGTTATAAATTAGGAAAAACTGGCCCAAGGGAGGTTCAATCGACCGCAAAGGTGTCCCAGAGCTCATGCAGAGCTGCCAAAAATCATTAATTAAATAACGAGGGCTTGGTGGGCGAAATTTTCGGTTTTCGGGGTGGATCATCGTCCTATAAATTAGCCGTGTGGGCCAGGGGGGAGAACACTAGCTAATTACACGTAAGGTCCGCCACCTAGAAACAAGGTACAACAACGTTTCGATGAAAAGCACCGACAGGGGGACCACCGTCAAAGCAATGATCAACGAGGTGTCCGAGCTAGCCACCCCTGACCCCTGCAGGGGGTGCAGGTAACGAGAAAAATCAAGCGGCTAATAAGAAATGACGGAGAAAATATGCCCGAAAAAGAGGACCAGAAGCGTTGAAAAAATTAAAAGAAACTGCGGAGGGGTAACAAAATGCCCCTTCGGATGAGGCTCGTGGCCATAACGGACCAACTGGACTGTGGACCTACAATTAAGGAGTCGTTTTGCACAATGGACCATGAAAATTGGGGGCTCCTTAAGTTCAGCTTCTTGTTTTGGTCACTATAGCCCCCCTTGCCCTAACATGAAGACGAAATTCATGTACCTGTATCAGATACCTGAAGGGCCCTAACGTTAACTGTATGAATGAAAATGCAGACAATCCATTCTGGTATTGGTCATTTCCTTAGGCACAGTATGAACCATTTTCCATGATTCTTTTGATGTTAGTTTTTTATGGTTTTTGAAGACCGCGAGTCAAAGACCAGTGAATCTGATGATGAAGAAATCCAGGGCTACTTCTGGATTATACATTTAACTGTGTTGCTCATATGTATTATTTGTACGTTTCTGTCAATACAGGGTGAACATAAAGTTCTGCCCTAAATTCACCTAATTACAAAAATTATTTTTTAAACTTTGACTTGCATAGAACAAATGTTAAAGGGTAGAAGTAAAGTTTGTTAGTATGTATATTGTGTATTTAAAGGTAGAATAACTAAAGTTTGTTAATACGTGTACACTGTACATAAATATTATTGTTTATGTCATCTACATTGTACATGTATCGTGTATTAAAAGGTAGAAGAACTACAGTTTATTTCACGTACAGTGTAATAATACATACTGTATATGTATTGTGTATAAAAAGGTAGAAGAACATTTTACTAAAATTTGTTATTTCAAGTACACTGCACATGCCTTTGCAAGGAGTGCCAACAGGCAGCACTGCAATCGCTAAAATTTATAATTACATCTAAATTTATATAGGAAAACCCTTAAGATGGCAACTGATATCATGTGACCGAATTGCCAACCAAGTGTCATACGCAATTTCTGAAGACAGAATAGACTGCGAACAACCTTGAGTAATTTTCTACAGTGGGAAAATATCTCTCGATGTTCAATTTTATTTTGAAATTGCGCTGACAGTTGATAATTGAATTGGTATCATGATACACTGTACCAGAAAACACGCTGAGTTCTTCTACCTTTTTCCAAAATTTGGTCATTTGTAACAAACAGTTTTCAAATTAATTTTTGCAACGAGGGTAGGGCTTTATGATCACCTTGTACGTTTGCAAAGTTAATTTGAAATCAATGCTATAGACAAAATTCAAGAAATTCACACGCTTGAAAACCATACTGCTCCCAGCACCAATTATGTCCCAACAAAACCATTATCATTTAAACTTCCCCATTTCCTGGCATTAATACATTCTCGGAAATCCACGCTACATGTAACTGCCACATTGGTAAACGACATTCATCGAAACTGCCTAAATTGGCAAGTGTAATTCGTGAAGCTTGAAGACAAGCGTCAGCCTTTCAATTTGGAGCTGCAGGCGAAGGACAGATGGACACATCCTTGGACTAAACATGATTTTGCACAATTTATAATAGCACTCGCCACAAAAAGGTAATAAAATCATTCCTCTCACTAGTTTATCCCGACTCATTTCGGATAATCATTTGGGGAAACTGCGCACCTGCCATGGATCAGAATCAACGGACACCTGAAATTTGCTACTCAAAACGCTCAAAACGGGAGCTACACTGTATAGTTGCCATCACTTCAAGGAAAAATTTTTGAAATACAAGTGTGAAAAAACCAGCCTAGATTTTTTTTTAGTTTTTTTACGCAATAAACCATTCACAACCTACTGTATAATGTTTGGGATAGAAAATGAAAACGCGTGCATTATAAGATCACGGAAGCACATGCATGGCCAGTTTACACTTTACACTATACAGTATGCAAGGCATGCATTGTCAACATGCAAAAACGTTTTCCAGCTATTGTATCCTAGGAGTTGAAATTATACATTGAAGGTTTATATTTTATTACGCTATGATTTTCATTTTCATAGTAAAGATTTCATTCTATAGATAGTCTGTTAAGATCCTTAGATAATATTAGTCTTCTAAATCAGTGTTAATGGCAATTTAAAAGGAAAATTTGAGTTCAAAAGCGCTAACCACACTGTAGAAAATCACTTCACAGAAATGCGCTTAACACTGATTAACGATTTCGTATCATATTGTGATACCAATGATTGCATGGTCTTCTTGCGATACCAATGAGTGGCCATCTTGAAGGTTTTCGTATGTCGATACCATTTGATAGCAAAGGGGCATGAAGAGCAATGCCAAGAGTGAGAGGTTCAAATTACTACAAAACCATGGATGGTTTGCATGTGGTCAGCTCGTGGAATGCTCCCAGCACCACCCCTCCCCCAGTCCCCACTTCCCCATGTATACCGAACACTCGACGCCGGCCGCAAATGGCCGCTAATCCCGCACACTCGTTGTTTCGATGACGTTTTTTTTCCCATAATGCCACTAATAACCCCGCCTTCGACGTATATCCGTCACGCATTAAAGCCCCCCATTCTCACGCATATGCACCAGAAGAGCTACCGTTCTCATTATCAATTCCCTTTGTATTTGGCGAGCCAATGATATCGAGTGATAAGGGGTGACTGAGGGGTCCGAGGGTGACTGGGGGTGGTGGTGCGGGGGGGGTGAGGGGTACGGGCGTGGTTCCTGCCTAGCACTTTTCCCCTTCGATATCCAATGGAAGATTCGGAGGCTATCCTGACGGCCAATTAGGATCGCATACAAGGGCGTAGTTGCCTAATTTACTGTTTTCAAAACAGTATGCAAAGCGAGTACCGCATGGGAATTATTTCCTTTGTTGCCATTCAAATCAACCCCCCTGTCCACACCTGTCTAGCATACGTCGACGGCTAATTATGGCTTCCCCAACCCCCAAATCCCTTGTTTTTTGTGAAAGCTGGCCGTTGTCAATATACATGTACACTGAATATTGTGTTTGTTGTATTTACCTGCGTTTGAAGGGCCGTGCTATTGCTGACGTAAGGGTCTCCCAGGTTCGGATAACCGAGGTTGCCCCTGGAGTCCGAGCCGGACATCGTCTGGTGGTGCAGGGGCATACACGTAGTCGAAGGCGTTTGAGAGTGATGAATGTTGGGGGGTTCTGTGGACAAAAAGCGAAACGAAACAGTGAGACAATGAATTGTATGCATGCTGTATACACGTGTACATGCAACCATCTGAGATCGATGGGCCTAGCTCAGAACGATACTAAAAATAAACGTACAAGTCTCGTAAATAAATGTTCCGCCATTTGCATTTTTCAAATAATTGGGGACAACAGCTGTGCGTTTGTACAAAACGTGCGAAGAGAGACTTAATGCCTTCACAACGCGACAAACTGACCCCGAGGAAAATTGCATTTCACCAGTAATGTTCAGAAAACATGTCTGGGAAAATACGTGACTTTTTCACACACAAAGAAAGGGGGATTTATATTAAAATATCGGAGTTTTATATACTACAGATTATGCCCTGCTCCGTATAGGAACGAAATATTCATATTTCAAACATATACAAGAGTATACAAGCGTGTACAAACGTAACAAACGTATACAAGAATGACACCTGTCCTAGTTGTCATAGCATTTTTTTAAAATAAATGGAACAACAGCTGTGTATTTGTGCTACAGTATGGGTACATGAGAAGAGATTTCACAACATGACAAACTAAAACTGACTCAAGAAAAAGTCGTATGTGAACAGTTTTGTTCAGAAAGCAATTCTGGAAACATTGATTTCGTGACTGTTCCAAAAAAAATAATAAAATGGTACTTAAAATGGTCCTATTACAATATAAGTTCCAAATATGCATGAAATATTTGTTATTTCGACTTAACTTGTCTAATATACAAGAATGACATCTGTCCAAGGTGTCACAATTTAGATTTGTTTTTTTTTAATTATTTTTGTATTAACTTTTTCGTTTTAATTTAGTTTTTTTGAGGATTTTTTGCGGCTTGTTTTTGCTTTTTAACGAGTTTGTGCGGTTTTTTTAGGTTTTTTATTTCTTTTTTTGTTTTTGGGTGGATTTACTGTTCCTAAACTAGCCTAAAAACGCAATTTATTTTTGCTGCCCCTCACCGCCAAGCAATCACTGCAGCCCACTTTCTGGTAGTGTCTGTGGCGGAGCAGGACAAATGTTGGACACTTGGTTATGTCTAGAAATTTTTTAAATAAATCGATGTTTTAGTTACCTTGCGGGGAGGAGGTGTACGTCGATTCCGGGATTAAATAAGGACTGCTTGTGGGATAGCCCATTGGCAAGCTCAAAGGACTGAATCCGTTCATTTGACTGCTGCCCATTTGCTTTCGCCATCGGGCACGTCGATTGCTGAACCAAACCTAGAAAATTAAAATGAGAAGAAATGAGTTGTTGGGGACATAATAAAATAAAGAGATTTTTTTTTAAATACATGACATGTACGTCTTTCTCTCAAAATGATTGAAAAATGGGGAAACTAAAGGGCAACTAATCCACTTAATTTTAAGTGAATATAATGTATACAGGGAAAAGCTTAATTTTAAACTTATATTTGAGAAATTGAAATTAATATAAGGTACACATTTTTAGTCATGTATCCTGCACATGTGCTGTAGTTGAAGGTCTGTTTCAGACATTCTTGAATACCTTCTTGATATTTTTAATCTTTATGCATATACGAAGAAACGCCTATATCGCAAGCTGGTTAGGGCAAAGGTCAATTGCAGTTCTAGTGTGAGAAGCGTGGCGGCCATTTTTCATGGTTTAATTTAAAAACAGTAATTTTCGCGATGAATCCATATCCCGCCTTAATTGCACGTATTAACAAAATGTTAAAAGCTAAAATATTAAAAGCGTGACCATTGCGGAACAAGTTTCAAGTACTTCAGAGACCGCCCAAGCCTCACCTTCTACACCTTTAAACTAGTTTTATTCCCTGTTACATTTCTTATGCAAAAACATTCATTGGAAATTTAGTCAGTCAATTAACAACTTGCAAGCATTATTACTGGCATAATGTTCCCTAATCGAAACCTTTGCACCCTCACTTCCCTGGATTCTATTTATATATCATGGAGTTTACATGTACAGTGTATCAGTTTCATGCTGTTATGATTATCACTATCTATAGCTCTTCGTATTAAATTGGCTACAGCGTAGAATGCAACATAAATGTTTGAATACACATTAAAGACACAGTAGATCATTAATTACTCACCTGAACCCTTGCTTCCGTCAGTTTGGTCCTTTGGGCCAGCTCTTCCCTGGTGTAAATGTCTGGGTACTGGGTCCTTTCAAAGGCTTTTTCTAATTCGTCTAATTGAGCAGCTGTGAAGGTAGTCCTACTTCGTCTTTGTTTTCTCTTCAGCGAAATTCCAGGTTCGGATTCACAATCCGAAACATCGCTTTCCTTACCTAAAATTAAATGGAATTGAAATTAAAATTTAATTTCCATAACTGATTTGATGTACAGAATAACATGAAAATCCCTGATTTCTGATGCATGGTGACTAAATTCTGAAAACGATATTCCCTGGATTTTCAAGGTTTTCCAGGGTCATATTCTAATTTTTACAGATTAATAATATGTATATTAATGACTAAATTAAGGCCACAATTCTAATGATAACAATATTTAGTAATGAAAACAAGGATTTTTTGTAAAACTAGATCTCACATGATAGTATTTTACCCAATATTACCAAACAAACATATCCCAATGAAGCATCTTACGAGCATTTCTTTGAAAAACTCCCAGAAATAATGCATGTAGATTTTAGGTTTACTTTCCTTGAACGTTTTTTTTTTTTGGAAAATAAAAATAATTGAAGGAATTTTGGCGGGATTTCTCTTACATAAAATCTAGATCACCTATGACGCCATTTTGAAAATTTCAGAAATATTAATACTGACAAATTAACTTCCTAGACGAAACTTGAATAAAAAAAATATCAGAAATAACGGATTTTATGTGCAATCTCTCGAAATCGTTACTAAAAAATTCTAGGTTTCTGAGGAAATTCTGAGTTTTCCAGGTTTTCCAGATTGAATATAATGAATGAATTTGGAGAAAGCATAGCCCAGTCTTTAGCAGGGCCATATAGCTTCTGCCCGACCGGAAATCCGAAATTAATTCCAAATAAAAGCATGCTCAAGCAAGACAAATGGATGCCATATATATTTTCCCACCCAGAAACTCCTTCCTAAAGCATGCACATGGTCATAAATTTGCGATTTATGAAAGAAAGTAGCCATTTTGCCTCAAGATGTGAAGATGCTTCCAAAAATACACAGGGTTAAAGGTCTGTGGTTAAGTGGTGGAACCGAGCAACAACGAGGTGGGTCCATAAGGGGCTCGAACCATAACAAAGATCCAGCTTGTTAGTTTTTGGGATTTCCATACATGCATGCAAGTATTGAATGTCAAAACAGGAACGAAATGTGTGTATTGGCCTACACAAATCGAAAAACCACACACATTCTGCCACATCCGAATGGGCGCCCTCTAGCGTGACCCATGCATGTTCACAAACTATTCATCAAAAGTCGGAGTGCCAATTGAAAAGCATGTCCGTTCCAGCAGAACACACAACATTTATTATGACCTGCTGAGTGAACTTCACATTACCATGGTGTACGTTTGATCAAATGAACAAAAACACTGAAAAATTCACACGTGCATATCATGAGCATAAATGATCACTGATGAATTAGTTTGAATATTTACGTATTACCGTTATCAGATAATATTTGCAGAATGTTACCTTTTTGCTCTACCAAGTGTGAACTATATTATACAAGGTACAAATAGAAGATAGAACAAAAAATATGGAAACAGTAAATATAGATTAGGTTTGAACTGATAATTACAAATTCCCTAAATGATTGTGATTTTATTGTACAGTTTCAGAAATTTGTATCGTAATATGAATGCATGTGAATGCAAATTACCATTGGTGGGTTGAAGTTCCCTGATTTTTTTAAAAAATAAATCACTATATTGCCCTAAATTTTTAAAATATATTACATTTTCCAAGCATTTTTCAAATAAATCACATTTGTTCTGTGTTTTTAAAATCACTTTTCCCAGACCATTCCAGGCCTTTCCAGACAAACAATTTCTTTGAAAACATCAGTTTTCCATGCAGTTCTGCATGGGGGACCCTGTCATGGTGTATTTTGTTTCTTATAATGCATTGTGATTTTATTGTGCAATTTCAGAATTTTTTTCTTGCAAGATTAACCGTAATTAAACGTTGTTAAACGTTGTTTGAAAGCCAGTGGAGCATAGCCCAATTTTATGCCAATCTTAGCCCGTGCGACAACCGTTACATGTCGAATTTGGTAATATCTGTTGTTTCCCATAACACGTTTTAAATGTCATATTCATATAGTGTACGTTGCAGTTTTCATGCATTCTTGATGCAGATTGCACTTAATGTACGCCAATTAAAACATTCTTGACCACGCCTCAAAGCCTGCAATAATAATTTGCCGTTAAGCTGCATGTGTTGTTCTCGAAAGTGTCCTAATTCAATGGGCAAGGTTTAATTGCAAAGGATTAATTCACTTAAAATATATACGTGTATTTGGCAATATTTTATGATCAATACGGTTAAAGATTCACTGCACGTATACGTGTGGTATCCCTTGGCAAAATGCCCCAAAATACATCATGGGGACCACCACAGCGATATGCCTAAATGAATTAGGGCGTTCTGAGTGTCAACTCAAAATGAGAAACTGATTTTAAAGCAGCCGGTGCAACCTGAGCTTGCGAAACAATTTTAACGTGAAACAAAAGAGGGTAATGAATGAAGTGGATCAAGACAAATGGGCCGACCTTCTGTCAATTTTAAATAGAAAAACATCATGCGTGCCTGCCTAACATGCCTGCCTAAATTTAGGGGGCCCATGCAGGTCACAACTGCATTTGGCACCTGCAAGGACTGCATCATTCATATACCCATACCTCGCTTTACGGCCTAGATAATACAGCGTTCATGTACATGTAACACAAATTACAATCTTGAAAAATAGCTCTAATCAGAGTCAAGATTTGCATGTCATATATTACATATCTACTGTATATACACAATTGTGGATGGTCCTGGTATAAAAAAATTGAGCAAAATTCTGTTGTTGTGTCATGTTTTTGCTTACTTTTGAAGTTATATAGCATTTTAACACTGCGATCTTCATCAGGATCAACTCGAAGAACGCAGTATTAAGTTTACTGAGTTAAAACGAAGCAAAATAACAAAATGTGGACCATTGTTTTAAAACAGGGCCATCCGCAACTGCAGATTCTGCATATGATGATGACAGACATAAGATGTGACTCAGACAAAAAAAAGATTAGCACAAATGTGACATCAGGTATCCCCGTTTTGCTGTGACCTATGGCACGTAATGGTCGTTATAGCGACATTTTTTTGGCTGTAAAACGAAACATTGCCATAAATCAAAAAGGCCGTTATAATGAAAAGCAGTAAAACGAGCGGCCGCATAAAGGAGTATGGGTGTATTAGGTTTAATTTACCTAGAAAACTAAACAGACGCAGTTCCTGAAAATTGAAGTTCAGGTGAAGCAATTACAAAAGCCAGATGAAAAAATATGCACATGGAGAAATCATGCAGCTATCGAGCTTGTACACCTGTACATTCAGAACTTAAAACTAATTCAATTCAGCAAGTCGACAAAATGTCAAGCTTTCAACAATAGACAAACTTGTGTTGTCATCATGTGAGGTTTCCCTAGATTCACCCTGGCGAAAAAAATTGACAAATGCGAGAAAAGACAATTCATTGCGAGGAAAATGCAACGAAGAAAAAAAACAAATCAGCATGAGTATTGGATACCAAAATCGAAATTACAAGATCGACATCCATCGCTGTTTTCTAAGAAGAAAGTAAAAAAATAAAAGGAGGTTTCCTGACAGGCTTGCCAAGGTAGCACAGTGAAACCTTTCTATAACGACCAGACACGGAAATGTCCCTTGCTGTGCACCGATAATTGTAGATTGAGTATCATGGCCATAATTCATTTCCTCAAAATGTTTCGACATTTCTAGCAAGGAAATTAACGTACGTGTATATAGAAATGTGGAAACAATTTGAGTAAATCTGTTGCCAGAACGTTGCTAAAGATATAAATTGGACGCATATCAGTATAAAAGAGGCTTCAAGAATGTGTACAGCAATTAATACCAAGTTCATCAAGACATTGATTCCAATTTTACGACCAAAGATAACATTGTGAGGGGTGGGATCAAAATGACCACTTTTAAGACATTTATGCTCTGTTATCTTACGTTTTGCAAATTTTAGAATTTTTATACAACAAAACGTTTCCAAAGATAGAATTTGGATGCCCATCTACCACGGTAGTAAAAGAGGTTTTAAAAATGTGTAATGCATGAGTAAATTAACAATTCGATATCGTCAAAAATTAATACAACTTCATTAAGACATTGATTCCAATTTTAAGACAAAAGATATGTTCTTGAGGGGGCAGGTAATCAAAATATCGACTTATTGATGGGCGTCATTTATGCACAGTCCCTTACGTTTTGCAAATTTATAAATTACATAGCAAAACGTGCGTTGCCAAAAAAGAATTTGGATGAACATCTACATGTACATTACCATTATACAAACAACTTAAAAATATCTACTGCTTGTGTAAATTAACAATTGATATCATCAAGAATTAATTCAAGCTCATCAAGAGTATGATTCCAATCTTAAGACCTAAGATACATGTATGTTCAACCCAAATTTCCTATTTGGCTTTAATGCATTTGAATTACAAATATTTGTATATGATAGACATGCACATTGTTGCATGGTTCATTTTGTAGATGGTGATCAGATCTATACAGTACAGTGGAGGTGGCCTTGCGTGTGCCATCAGCCCTAGGGCCCCTATTTCATGGGTGTGAGGAGTAAAAAGATCACGTTTCCAGATAAGCCGATTAAGTCAACCAGATTACAGGTGTAATCTCGCTAATAACTGCAGATTAGTAGTCAGGAAAAACCCGCAGCGCCCCCCAGGCAACATAGTCACCTTCTCAATATAAGAGCAACACTAAACGTACCCCTCTCCTACAATATATACACACTTTGTAGCGAAACAGCCGAAAATAATGGAAGTTAGCCATTGTGTACGGCAAGCATGTTTTCAGGGAGGAATCCGAAAAATGCGGAGGGTTAAATTGCCGTGGCCTATTTACCCACTCGTTAATCGATCAATTACACGATTCAATTGCAAACCATAGCATCCGTGGCTAGCAAGACTATAATTTTAAATTTGCGCATGTAGAAATTAATTTTTTAAGAAAAAAAATTCATAAAACTATTATGATAACCAGTTTTGCTGTAAACCCCACTTCAATTTACTTGGAGATTATGAAGTTCAACACCTACATGTATGTCCACCATTCGAGTACGAATTTGCCTTCCATCTTGGATTTTTTCCCAATTTAATTTACTTTGCAAATAAAGTGCGGAAATTTATTTCAAACAGAAGTCAAGCACTGGTGCAGGACTCATTCTTTTAAAGTAGTAAATACGTTTAGTAGTTATAATAATGCTTAAAGTAAAAATATGCTCCGCGATTTATTTTAATTTTATTCTTTTGCACAGTGTACATGTATGGTGGGCATGGTATGCAATCATTGTATTGGACTTCACTGTATAAAGCGTTTCAATAACTAATATTGACCACGGACTATTTGAAATACAAGTACATAATGTTGGGTGACTACACTTGCAATTTTTTTATTTTTTTGATTTCCTCCATTTCAAGTTCATTACTGATCAGCATACTGACCATCCGACTGACTTACATTACCAATAAATCAATCCAGATATTTTTTCAATGCAGCCATATAATTATTGTCTATGCTTCGTCCAGCCAAATCATTTAAAATTCCCTGATGATTTTTCCCTAGATTTTAATTAACTGACATTTCCATGTTTTTCAGGAATTGCCGTCACCCTATAATGTTTAAACCAGCTAGCCTGTTTTGTAAAACATAAACTACACATGTACATGTACAAAAATAGCATTTCGTGGTATGAAAATTTGCAAATTCTCACAGCCATTTAGCAATCAGATTTGACGCAGAAAAATTACCAAAAAAGTGGGCCTGAAAACTGAAAAACCGAACAGCCCAATTTTTTAAAACAATGACTCAGCTTATCCTTAGCTGTAAAAACTTTACCCTTTTTCGCCGAAATACTTAAGTCCGATTTCTTTCAGATTAGCAGTAATTCTCAGTATAACAACCATTATGTTCATGAGATCAAAAAACATCTGCATGGCTACCCCAAAAAAGTATCCACGCGGTAATGATGACGTCAGGTTTGATGGATTTTCTCTTAATAAATTACGCCATTATTCAACAGCTGCTTTTTGTTAATGGGCTAAATTTAACGCTGACGTCACGAAATGCTACTTTTTACTCGTTTCCAACCACTGCATTGTGTTAATTGACCCGCATTCGATAGACTACATGTGAAACGCACAACAATATGAAGCTGAACAAATGCATTCATCACACACTCATCAGAAATCAAATCATCAAGCGATATATGTGTTTTCTGTAAATTCATCGACTGCATTATCATAATGAACTATGAAACATTGAGAACATTGCATACATGTATATACTATACATTAGACAGCAGTTTCAATGTTGTGGGCACCGAATAGTGTTTTAGTGACTGTCGTAATTTTGTAAGAAATTAATTTAACCCCAGCATTTGGTTGAAATTGCATTATGTTTACACAGGGACGTGTTAACAGTGTCATAATTAAGACACGTTAAAGTTCTGAATTAAGGTGTCCCTATTAAGGCAGAAAACAAAGGTTCCTTTTATCGATAACATTCCTTGCAATATGTTCATAAATGTCCTCTGAAAAAGTATTTCAAATGGTAGGTTTTCACTAAACATTACCAAAGAAATATCCTAATGATGGATTTTACTAAAATTTCTTTGGAAAATTCAACCAGAAATAAGGGATTTAAGGCCTTGAAATTTTTTTTTTTTGGAAATAATAAAAATAATGAAAGAAATTTTGAAGGAATTTTTTATATAAAAATTAGATCACAAATAATGCAGTTGCATAGACCATTTCGCAAATTTCAGAAATAGTAATACTGACAGAAATCAACTTCATAGACGAAATTTGAATACAAAAATTTCAAGAAATAACGGGTTTTAGGTGTTATCTTTCGAAAACGTTTTCCATAAATATTAATAACAACTGACAGCAATTTAAATTTTTTAAAACTAAATCATCAACAATGCATGAAGATTAATGTAGGAGCATGCATGGCAAATAAAATTTTCAGTAAAAATCACAACGGCTGAATTTTAAGGGAATGGAGGAACTGATTACCAGGCTAATAATTGTGCTAACTTCTCAGCCTTATAACGAACAATCACAAAACACGTTTTTGATACTGAAACATTCCAGGTTTCAATTCAAAATTCCTTTGTTTTCCAGGTTTGCCAGGTTGAATATAAACTCCCTGGGGGTTTCCGTGGATGTTTTCAAGATTGGTAGTCACCATGAAAATATTGTTCCGAATTTGGAATAGGGCACATGTGTCTACAGTATCTCAAGTGTCTATACCGATTTTGCTGACTAGATATTACTGTCAATTTATCAGAAATCGGATTCTAAAACTGGCAAATCTGGTGCAAAGCATAATGGTCAGTGGTTAAGGAGGGAGTGCAAGCATATCTTAAAGAGTGTGAATATCAAGATGAAGGACCCAATGACAAGAAGCCTTTTGTCTTCCACCATGGCGAAAACCATCGATTATGATCCACGTAGGTGGCATACAGCAGAAACTTGGGAGGAATTCCATCACCAGGAGTGCACCTGAGCCACCGTGAGAATTTCTGGAAATGCTAGGAGCCCGAGCTGAATCATCGTTTCCTGGGAAACAGTTTCTGATTTTCGTGCAGGTCCTAGGGGCGTTTAGCCAATTTCAATTGTCACCTCGTGATGGCGTTGTTGCCTCCTTTTCATCCTCTCTGCCAGCTCCACCATCACCGTTCAGGTTGTTAAAACCATTGTAAATCTTCGATTTACGACAGCGCCCGTCTGTATATATTTATTAGCAATGATGAGGGTCCTTTTATGACGCCATTTACAATTGCACGGTAATTAGGCCGCGGGCCCTAGATGAGCTAGGTTCGGCGAAACGGGGGGGACCGTGCTGGACATCCTCAATGAGCGTCATAATGTTCAGGGGCATAGGGCCACCAAGGCGGAAACGAGCCGTCTCTACAAACTGACATTGAAGCCATTTGATGCACGGACCGCCCCCTCAGAAGACCAGGGTAGGGGCGTGGGGCAGACCACCTGCCCACCGTGCATGGGCAGTTGGGCACTTACGATCGCATCCATGCATTTTACTGCACTCATTAGTTAAGCGAAATGGCTAACATGCAGTCCCACTTTTCATTACATTTCAATGGCACCCCATTTCGATACCTGGGCCTTATTCCAGAGTAGGACCACAAAGGTATGGCGTTGTACTTGTAGAGGTATGGGGCAATACTTATACAAGTGCTTGTGTTTCACAAAAAAAATCTACACTTCTGTGTTATTACTCATACCTTAAAAGTTACAAGTACTTTAATTGAATTGTAATCGTTACTAATAGTTACAAGTTGTTCGCTATTTATTGGTGGGACACAATACTACAAGTCCATATTTTTCCAGTCCATACCTGTACATTTGTAACTTGTGCACCAATACCTGTGCACGTTTGTGGAACAGGGTCCTGGTAGTGCACACGGTTGCAGATATGAAGTTTGAAATTGTATATTTGAAATTAGAACCACAACGAGATGTTTTAGAAAACACATATTTGAACACTTTTGAAGTAAAGATTACAGGGGTGAGGGGTGAGGTACACTATAGTTACAAGTTGTTCGATATTTATTGGCGGGACACAATACTACAAGTCCATATTTTTCCAGTCCATATATTTGTAACTTGTGCACCAATACCTGTACACGCTGTTCCTTAAGCGTGAACAAGAATTATGTGCAAGTTACAAAGGTATGGGCTGGAAAAATATGGGATTTTAGTATTGTGCTCCACTAATTGATATCGACCAACTTATAATTACTAACTGTAACAATTCAATTCAATGCATTTGTAAGGCATGGAGTAATAACCCAAAAGTGTAGAACAATTCTGTTGTAGAAAGCAAACACTCGTACTGGAAAACCTGAAACTGTCAGGGAACCTGGAAATACTTTGGAAAGTCAGGGAAAAGTGATTTATGTTAGTCAGGTAAATTCAATATATCATCCCTGGATCTAGCACAAAGATCCACAATATTCTATACTGTATATGCTGGCCTATGGATCTAGATTTGGACCCTTCTAGCTGGGCATCGCTAAATTGTACGTTTGAAAAACGCCACAAATACAATTTAAACTACATGTACTTTGAACTACCACTATAATAATTACCTGTTACTACCTGCTACTTGAGATACTCAGATACAACTAAAAGGTTAGCAAGTGATTACATTTTACGCCATCTTTTGAAAAAGCGAAACAATTCTTTTTGCAATATAGACCACCTATTTGGAATCTCACGTTCCATGGTTACCATGGTTGCCGCGTGCGCCGCCTCCTCGTGCATGGCACGTGACTGTTCGACTAATCAAGGCTCGCACGTGATGAGCGGCAAATTCAAAATCCTTGAAAACGCAGCCTTGGCTGTCATAATATCGCATGATGATAACTATGACTGTACTGCAGAATAATGTTTTATGATATTTATCGACTATTTGGCCCTAATTGGAACCCTACACTCTATTACTGTCAGTTTCAGCAATTACTGATCGTGTAATGGTCCCAGTACTGCTGGATGGCTGTTCACTACTTATTGCTGACCATTATCCGAATTTTTGGATAACACTGTCAGTATCGGAACAACGTAAGAAACTCCGACCGTGTAGGGTTTGCATAATGAAAGTAATCCTTTGCACACGACTATAATTCGATCATGTTGCACGATCGACTGACTCATTGGCTCATTTTTACGTATTTTTACCAAAACTTTCTGGCTTTAGGTCAGTAATTTGGCATTTGGGCCAATCATTTCGGGCACGAAACAGGAAACGGAACTTGCTAGCGACAAAAAGCGCTTTCTGGTGGGGGAAGACCGTGGAGGGCTCATCGCCAGCGGTACAAAAAACGCGGACAATGGGGTGACAAACAAAAATGGAGAGATCTTAAAGAGGCCAACTCTGGTTTTCACCGCCTTTTAAGTCCTATACAACCGTGCCGAATGGATGAATGAAGTCCAACGGAGAGGCGAACAAAAGGTCCTAAGTAGTGTCTGGCACAACAGCAGAGCCATGGGCCACGGGGGGACAAAGGGGCCAGGTTGGACACTGGCGACTGAAAAGGAGACCCCAGCGACGATGATGCCATAACCCAAGGCCCACCTGTTTCATGGCCCTCAACGACCAATCGTTTTGCAAATGGAGTCAGTCGCCTCTGATCATCATCATCATCATCATCACCAAGCGTGTACATCCATGATCATCGAGTGAGGGAAGAAAAGAGGAAAAGAGCAAAAGAGCAAAAGGGCCTGAGGGGAAAAAAGGGCATCGGAAATCGTATGACACCCCGCTGGTTGCCCCAACCATGGGGGGTATGACACTAAAGACGGGAATGCTCGTGACGTTAGCCCCATGGCCGAAAAAAGGCGGCTTCAAGTGGAAAGCAATTGCCTGGAAAATGACATCGCGACAAGAGGGGGCAGTACCGAAAGCACAAGGACTTTGCGAAGGGGGCTATACGAGGATCAGTGTCAAAGGGCAGCGAAGGGAACAAAGGCGGAAGCAGCGAAATTGGCCAACAATGCGAATTTGGGAGGCAATTGGTGCGCGTGCTGTACCGATCATGATTTCATACATGTACCGTACATGTGTATGGGAGACACGTGATATGACCAGGTCAACAAAAAATTAAGTCAGTTTCTATAAGTGATCCTAAAGTTGACAGACATTTCTGAGTATTGTCTTCAACACATCAACAAAGCTGCGTTCTCGCGAGTCAATTTGACCACTCTTCAATTTTTGTTCTTTCAGTCCCTTTCAACTTGCTCGAGTCGTTCCATTTAGAGCACGATAAAGAACAAAATTCAAAATTGGCACGCGCACGAATTCGAATTTTTACCAGAATCGTGTTCCATTCCTTTTTCGCGTTCCATTTAATGCGAATTTAGTAAAAATACACTACATATAATTTTGCTCAGCGTTATCTTCAACTGTAAGTTGCACACATTTTGTTGAAACGTCTGAACAGAAATTGAACAATTCTCCAGCAACATTTGTCGATCAATAATTGTTGATCGATAAAAATGTGACTCGTGAGAACGTAGCTTAACAGCGAATGTCTGGTCAATTTACTGCTTTAGCTGCATGGTGATGGATAGGAATTAACAAGTATCAAAGTTACTGGTATATCCCAACTTATTGTACCTCCCTGTTTTGTTCTATTTTATATTCAACGTGGAAAATCAGAGATGTTGAATTACTGAATAGATTATGGAATTTTCCAGTATCAACATTTTATTTTGTTTGTTCATTATAATTCTGTTCAATCTGCACAAAAATTGTTTGCCTGATTAGCAATTCCTTCATGCCTAATAATGAATAATCCTTGTTTGTTTTTCAATTCAACACCAGTTTTTAACTTCAATTAAATATCTTTGGCAATAAATGTTGCGAATAGATCACCATTAATTATTTAAATCACTAGAATAGTATTTTTGAACTCGGAAAAACGAGAACATGACCATGGTAAACTCCGGAAATTTCGATTTCAGAAATTAGTAGTCACCATGTTACTGTACTAGGTACACGTAATGCACAAAACAAGACCTTGTCCAGTCTATAATGCCGGTACGTTCTACGAGTTTATGAGAATGTGAAATTCTACAACTTCGTGATAAACAAATTCCAATATTAACTTTTGATGAGCATTTTTGTATTGTATGGGATATTGTATTCCCAAACGGCCAGATTACCAAACCTGCACATGTATTTAGTTTAATCGATGAATTCAACCAAGATGGCTTAACCCGAGCTGGCATCTGTCAGCCAAAAATAAGCCAGTTTGAACTTCGTTCGAGCTTTGTTGTCCTATCTGAATATTTCATGCGGAATACAATTATTGTAATGAGTTCGTCTTAATTTTGTTGGCATTTGGAGGGGAGGAGACATGTGCCCACCTGTTGGCGTGTCGTTCAGCTTTTGCCCACCAGGTTATCGGAGCCCCCTCCCCACCCACACCCTGCACCCAGAGGGCTCCGCGTGCTGTGCACGTGGCTGCGCATGATTATTAAGGCTACACGTGAGCGGCCATACTTGATGGAACATTGCGAGCTAAATAAAGGAGAAATCGGGCCTTGCGCCCAACGACGACCTTTGACCTCTTGGCTTGGGGATGGCTTATTTGAATTTCGAGCCACTGCTGAGGGTTTACTTAACCCTCCACACCTGCAGGGAATGCGTGACGTGTGGTAACCGGCCATGGGTATCAACTAATCATGGTTACGACTAATTTCTGAAAACGAAATTCCGTGAGTTTTCCAGGTTTTTCCGATTCATATTCTAAATTTTCTAGGTTAAACGTGCTCCACAATTCTATCCAAAACTATTTAGTAATAATAATGCGTAAACGCTGTAAGCGAATTTTTTGTTGAAAAGCTATCTCAAATGGTAGGTTTTCAGTCAACATTACCAAACAAACATATTCCATTGATGGATTTTGCGGAAATTCGTTTAAAAAAATCCACCAGTAATGGAATTTCAATGGATATCAATAATGCAGTTCTTGACCATTTTGAAAATTTCGGAAATATTAATATCAACAGAAATTAACTCCATAGACGAAAATGGAATTAAAATTACCAGAAATAACTGATTTTAGGTGTAATCCATCGAAAGCGTCTTCCAGAAATATTAATAACAAAGCATTACAAAAAGCAATTAATATTTTTAAACTAAATCACCAATCATGCATTAAGTACAAGTGTAAGATTAAGTTAGGGGAATGGTAGAAATGATTATCGAGCTAATAATTTTCGAGCTGATTTCTCAGAATTGTAAACGAACGAACAGAAGAAAAAAACCATACTGAATATGAAATATGCCAGATTTCAATTCAACATTCCCGAAGTTTTCCAGGTTTTCCAGGTTCAATATAAAATTCTCTGATGTTTCCAGGTATAGTAAATTCGTACCACAGATGTTGAACACTATTTTATTCTATAATAAGCTTAGCAGCAGAAATAAAGTGTCTATCAAGCTGATCATGATCGTGCAATGTGTTTTCGCGGTTATTTTCAACTCGGGTTATTTTCTTACTCATTTTCACCAGCATTTCTAGGTGTACGTTTCCAATTGCGATACAGGATGGGGTGATAAAAAACGAAAATATAAATTCACAATGAAATTAATGTTGTCAAATTTAGCATGACCGCAGGCAATAGGCAAGCAAATTCGTGCCAACTCCAAAGCGAAACTGGTCGTATAAAAAAATAGGGGGAAAAATGAATGGGAAATATGGAAAAAAAGGTGAGAATGTGTAATTTTGCACTTTTCTGTTCAAATTGCACGCACGCTGTCATAAATTGATATTCTTTAAGAAAGAAGGGGATGAAGGGGGTGACTAAATTTAAATTACTATAGCACAATAATTTACGAGGCTGATAAACGCCTTCTGCTGCCACCATTGTCATCTGGAGCAAAGTGCATATGGTATCTACATGTATAGACAAACCTTCCAAAGTTGGGCATCCATAATATTCATAAACTAAACATGCTGGTTTAAGTCTACATTAAAAATTAAAGAACTACTGCAGCATCAAGAAACATTACTTTTGCTTTTAAAAATACGTTTCAGTATAGCAAGCAAATTCTAAGTTTTAAGACGTTTGCATTTTAGATTTCTGCATATATTATTACCGAGAAATCTTTTGCATGACAAAAAGTTTCGAACCGTTCTTAGAAATCCATGCAGAAACAATCTTCTATTAAAACGGTCATAGATTCAATTGCCAATTTTTAGCTGGTCATGGGTTTAACACCTATGCCCAACCCATAACCAACATGTATAATATTTACTACTCACATTTCTGCTAAATAAATTACGATACCCACTCAAATTATTCATTATACCATGACCAGGATTCCCCCAGAAATGATACATTTCAACTTCCCTGACTTTTTCACTGAAAATCCAAAAATAAGGCCTACGCCAATGATATAAGGAATGTGTTTTAAATTGACAATTTCATTATTAATTTCTTCAACATTCTCTTGATTTTTGTGTTATCCAACAATTACCCAGGTAAAATGTGCAGCATCATTGATTTGTTTATCTTGCTTGAATTTGTTGATGAAATGAAATTGATTTGTTGATGAAATGAAATTGATTTATTGATGAAATGAAATTGATTTGTTGATGAAATGAAATTGATTTGTTGATGAAATGAAATTGATTTGTTGATGAAATGAAATTGATTTGTTGATTATTTAAACAACTGCCTTTGAAAATGTATCATCGATTTGTTGAATTATCCTGACTTTTGAAAGTAATTCCATTTCACCTGACTTTTCCCAGCTTTTCAAATTTCCCCGATTGTTTCAGGTTTTCCAAGTCTGCTTGGGGGAACCCTAATGTTGATTGTCATTAAAAATAAGGGCTTTACAGCTATCAATTTCGCTGTTTGAAATTTAAAAAAAAAATTTAATTCAAAGGTTTCTAAGAACCTTCTCTAGAAGTCGTTATAGAGGTTCCTCTAATTTTTCTCTTTCCTGAATTGATACATGTAGCTTTAAAAACCTTTATTTTTTATATAGAATGTTACATGGTGGCGAAAAAATAGCGATTTTAATTATTGATTTAAGCAGAAATAGGTACCATATGTTTTGCATACTGAGCAAAGGGCTTAAACTATTCCTTAGGTTTTACTTCCACATTGTATAATTTCATTTGCCATCCTTTAATCTTAAATCCAACGCATGTGCACCATTTATGAGCAACACCTAATTTATCGTTTAACTCTATCATGGCGCCCAAGACCAGAGGTCTTCACCACGGTCAATTTTTCGCAGAATTCTGCAGAAAACCGAGAGGGAATTCCCGCTGAACGTCTAACAAAGTCCAGCAACTCCCCACGCACCTATCCTGGCCCACAAATCAACGTCAACGCCAACACTAGCTGACCGAATAAAAGCGGTCTAATTAAATTAATTAAAGCCTGCAACGTGATATATATTTGGCTCGATTTGCTGGGAGCTTCTCTTTAACAACTGGAACAGCAACAACAGAACTCCGGGGGTAATTTATATTTCAACCCGGATGAATAATGCCCTTAGATCACGTGTGAATGCAGGGGGATGAAATCGTATACATGCACATACAACACACCTAAAGCATTGCAATTTCGTATCTATACCATGTGAGTGGAGCCATTGCTGGCATGCTTTTATTCAAAAAAGTTTTATAGAAAACTCGCCTTTTTTTAGACAATTTAGTGCATTTTTTCAATCCATTCGCAGTTTTTTTTGGCATTTTTGGCGGCTTTTATATTCCATTTTCCCCTTCTCGTTTCAATGCAAAAATAATCATCTCGCGAAATTATAATTTCATTCTGAGGAATTTAAGGCCATTTTTAACTTATATTGTGCGCGCTTGCTTTATAATTCGGCACCAGGGTGAGCAAAAAAACCCTCCTTGTGAAACAAGCATACGCCTATGGCCTATTAATGTACATGTGGTGCTGCTCGAATGTACAATAGCGTATCAAAATTTCATAATTAGAGGTTAAAGTTCGAATTTGTTCACGTATAAACTACACGTATGACGTTTGGAGTTCATTTCCAGGTAGCAATTTTCATTTTCAAAGTATGTGTATAATACTTACATGTACGTTAGACACTCAGATCCTTTATACAAATACGCCAAGTTTTCTAGATTTCAGAACTGACTAAAAAACCACTTATTTAGGAACCTCAGATGGTGTTTAAGAAATGAAAGCACTGCAGCACAGAAAATTAAACATGGACTTCAGATTCCTTTGTTACAGTGAAGGCAGCCATTTTGGTTTCAATGAAACATTCCCAGATTTCCTACATGTAGCTGCAACAGGTTACCTACATGTAGATTTACTAACTTTGTTTTAAAAATCCCTATCGTAAAATGGTGCAATATACAGTACATGTACTGTAAACCTACTTAACCTCAGGTGAACTTGTGGCTATAAGTTACCTGAGGTTATCTAACCTTGGTGAAACCTTGGTGAAATGGTGAAACCGGGTCTTCAGATCATTGTTTCATATGCCCAAAATATTTGTAGGAAGTGTTCAATTAATAAAAGTGTCAATATAACGGCCTCTATATGGGCTTTGGTGCATTTCATGCATATGCAAAATACGAATTACTGTGATCTTACCTTCCTTCTTATCACTTAGGATTCCATCAATACTGTGTCTATTTCCCGTTTTATCATCCCTTCTATCGCAGTCATCCTCAGAGTCACCTCGTGACCTGCCTCGAAGCACTCTGCTTATGGAGGACACAGATGGCGCTGTACTACGATCACAAATTCCTTCCTGTAAACAAACATGAACGCCAATAAGCCCATCGGTGGATTTGAAGACGCCGATTAAGTCTCAAAATTTAAAACACAGGGTGTCCCATAACTTTTGAAGCATGTTCTCAAATGTTAGCGTATGACAGAGGTTACATTTCGCTGATTAAAAACAAATCAACAAAAATAAAAAGTTGTCTTTTAGTTTTACAATTATGAGACATCCTGTTACCCCAACGTGATAGCGCAATAGTTTTCCAGGAGGAAATAAACAAAAATGAGCATTGAATGAAATAACAATAAAAATAGGATCCTTACTGTCTGTTTTGGGAAATGTCCAAAAGTGTGGCAATGAGTGACATCGGATATTGAATGGATGGGCGCGAACCGGAAACAACAACAAAAAAATGGCGAATTGAATAAAATAGCGCTAAGTCAGACCAATAGAAATAAGTACATGCATAAATGATAAATCACACTAGAAAAAAAATCAATACACAAAAAATGGGTACTTCATAGGAATGGAACGTTAATTGGATTTATAAAAAAAAATGTGTTAACCACTGATGGACAGAACGCAAATTATCAAACAATTTCACTGAAGGACAAAATGAGAATCATCAAAAAATTCCACTGAAGGACAAAATCCCTAGGTCCCCATTTAAACAAACGTAACAATCGAAAGGTCCAAGGACGTATGACTCGCAAATTAATTCTTAGGGACACCCTGTACTTGAAAGTATACCAATCGAAGGACAGATAGCATTCTCGAAAAATTTAAATAATATTGTGTATTTTACATAGAGTATAACTAAATTTGAATAAAAAGGCCTTACCTTTATTAATCTATCTCTTATTTCCCAGCTGAAAATGCCAGGGTTCTCTTTTTTGTATTCTTCGATTTTCTTTTCCACTTCCGGGGTCGCCACCCTGGGTTTACTCCCTCCAATTACCCCGGGCCTAATACTGCCAGTTTCCTTGAATTAAACAAAGATGTACAATTGAACGGATGACGGATTTACAATGCAAATTAAACTGTTTAATTATCTGTACTGAAGGTGTGTAAATTTCAGGCACCAACACTCCCTCTGCAAAAATCACATTTTGGAGCATTTTGTCATTGCAAGGGATCAATTATTATCAATATACTGTACATGTACATGTTTTACATCAAATTGATGTTATTACAATGGTAAAGGCATATTTGCCCATAGAAATGTTAACTTCATAAGTGAAAATCGAGCATAAAGTTAGTTTACACTATTTCACAAACCATTGTTATACAACAAATTAGTTTTTAACTCTATCCTACAACTTGTTACACAACACCCTCTCGATTACGTGGGTCATCAATACTACCAAGATGTCAAATAACATTTTTTTCTCATTTTTAAACAAGGAGGGAAAATCTTGGTAACCATTAAGTTTTGCTGCCATGGTAAATACCGAGAGGGTAAATGGGAAAATAAAATAATTTTTTATCACAAATTAGGCTATAAGAAATACTTTCTTTAGATTGATGTGTCTGTGAAAATTTAAATCTGCATGCAAACTCATTCAATAAACTGTCCCAAACTAATCAATCTAAGGAAATTGTATTTTTTGTACATTTATATTGAAGAAACAAATTATTGTAAAGAAAAATTAAATTTCCTTTTTTCGATATTCACGTTTATATACCATTTGGTATTTATCTTGGCAGCAAAATTTAATTTGCTTTTAGCATTGCTTACCAATGTTTATAAATTTAATAAAAATATGAACGCAGCCCATGAAAGGCTTCACACGTAGGAATGCAATATGTTCTTGCATGACCCCAGGCACGTGTATAAACTGAATAACGTTTTAATAAAGATATAGCAACGCATTATACAATATATGTACATGAATGCGATGCATTTTTAAAAATTACCATGTCTACCCCACTAGACTCGCTATTTACCTTATCACAACATATACTTAACATATATTTGAAAATGCAGAATATCCCAATAAACGAATGGTTTGCGATCAACAGTTTGTATAAAACACTTGGAAATACGTTTTTCATAAAATATGCATGTCCCTTAACACAAACCAATGTTTGACATAATTATCATTTCGCATTTGATAGTTTGAGTCCATTTTGTTTCTCATTAGGCTTTTTTTTGCATAAAATTCAATATGGGTCATTTTTTTCAAAACTGCAGACGTGGAGGGGCTCCCATGTCATAAAATACGACTCCTGGGCCCGTAAACCAGAAATTAATTTCACTCCCCTTATGAAAATTCCTAACCAGATTGACGTACAAGTGGAAAAAACAAGGTGCTAAGACTTAGCAAATTAATTAAACTTGTTGGAGGATGAGAAAAGACAGGAGGTTGAAGTAAAGCGCAGAAGCACCACCTTTGAGTAATTACTTAAAACCACTTTGAACTTTAATATTGCGGCTTGTGGTTGCACAAGGGCGGAAAGAGATGAAAAAAGGTGGGATGATGTGATAAAACATGGAGGAAATTACGATAATGGCGCCTATAAGAAACACCTTATATCGCCCCTTCTAGCAAACGTTAAGCATCACTTATCCTTTAAAGTGTGTATGAAAACAAACAAGAATACATCAAATAGATAAATAGCATATTCACCAGACACTACAGTGTATCGGCAATGTTAGGTCAACATTTAAGTAATGGGCATGCACCTAACCAACTACTGTATTATAAAGGGTGCTTCAAAAGGATTTTTATAACTTTGAAAGCTTGTAGGATTTTTTTTCAGGAGGCATACAGAGCCGGTGGAGTTATCATTTTGTGGTTAAACTGGTCAAGTTTATTATTTGACGCTTCACTTCTCACTTTCTATGAAATAGGGCCTGGTGAATGTTTGGTCATTTCGCCAATGCCAGTAACATCAAACCAAATTAAATGTTGTTTGTAAAACTTGATTGTATTTGGCAGCCTTTTGCTACAAAATGACACCTAAACCGATTTTTTATCTCATCTGGATGCATTTCTAGACGTCTTCAAATTTGTTGATTTACTTTAGTAACACCCTATAGTTGATTGTTGAACAATGTTTTATTGAAATTGATTGACATCTTTCCAGTGATCGGAAAAAATACCATTCAACGTTGTCGTTAATTCCACATTTTAAATAAAATTGGTGAAATTTCTCAATTTTGAAACCATTTAACGGTAATGTTGAAATCTGACATTGTTTTTAATTTCAAGTGCATGATCAAACCTTGGCATATCAAAAATACCATTTAGTCAATGGGGAATTTTCAGGAAAAGTTTAAAATATGGAATATCCCAATAAACGAGTTGTTTGCGATCAATAATTTGTGATGTCACTATACTGGCACATAAAAAGTTAAAACTTAACTATGTTGAATAAATTTTTATTGAGATTCTTGATTTCGTAAAAAAAACAATGATCCACTATACAACAATTTCATATTTTTTTTAAAAAAATGGTGAAGTTTTCCCAATTATGAATCCATTTAACGACAATGTTAAAATTTCACATTTCCTTCAATTTCATGTGCATAATCAATCCTTGGCATGTCAATAATAGCATTTACTCAATGGAAATCTTCATGAAAAAGTTCAAAACATGAAAAATGCAAATAAATGAAAAGTTTGCGACCAACGTACCTGATACCTATTGAGGATTTTGCTGACACATCCATGGGACACCCTGAGCTGTCGAGAAATTACACAAGGCCTAATCCCAGCGGCTGCCATTTCCACTATTTTTAATCGAATGTGATTGGGCAAGGGCCTTCCATTGATAAACACACCACCCAGCTGATTCACGCGACCTTGTCCTGGAAAATCAACGAAAACTGTTGTTAGACATGGACACAGCTAGAGTCCACCAAAATCTTTTAGAATTACTTTAAAATGCACAAACATGTACAGTGTTTAAGATATTCAAAAGTTCAAACCAGAGTCAATTATATTTGTCTGGGGCACATTAATAACATGAGAAACACACTATAAATAACTACATTAAGTACATGCACCATAGATGCCCCTTAATTCTATATGATGCAATCTTCCATTGTCAAATGTAAGATTTCTTGTAAAAATTTGAAAATCGTTAGGACATATCGTGACAATGCAACAAGGGGATTCCCCTCATTATCCTAACTGGAACCATGCGTCGGTGCGCTATAGCAATCATGCAGCAAATAACTGATGCTTAGCTTCTTACTATAAGGATATAACAGGATGGAACGCTAACATTTTTATTTTCTCAAATTGGTGAAATTTACTTTTTATATATTACTGGAACTATACAACGAACACTACATACACAAATAGCGTATAGTACACATGAATTCTCAAAATGTTTTCTTCGAGTAAACATGAATAAAAACCGAATAAAAATTAAGGAGCAAGATTTATAAGGCGTTGTTGCTCCTATACGAACATGCATGCATCAGACATGGATTCAGTGTAATGTTATAAAAATCATTTGAGAATCACGTTTGCTGTCTCAATGAGTTAATATAACAGGGATTTTGGCAAATTTATGGACCTTTATAAGCTCTTCCAAGAGCTTCAGGGTGTTTCGATGGTGATAAATCAATATCATTAAGTGATTAATTTAGGAGAAATTTTCAACTAGCCAGCCAAATTTCAACATAAGGTCCCTAAATCCATTCGCACGTAGTATTATGGCAAAATTTAAAAATACATAATATATCAACATTTGAAAACTACATGTACTTCCGATATCCAATAAGTTCATATCTTCCATGTAAAGTCATTTATTGCAAACAACAAAAGGAATTTTGAAACATTATATGAAAGTGTATTGATAAATCAAGTGATTGGCCATAAAATTTAATTAAAGAGAAATTATCAACTTGCCAGCAAAAGTTAAACATAAAGAGGTCCCAAAAGTTGTTCACGTATACAGTAAGTGCGCCTTAGAAAGTAAAAAATAGTATTTGGAAATTATTTTTGATATCTTATAAATTATTACAGTATATTCCATTAACAGTCACTTGACTTATTCCAAAAAACACAAGAAGTTTTATAACATTATTTAGACGTGTAGAGATAAATCAAGTGATTGACAATGAAACTTACATAAAGTGTGACTTAAAATTTTAAAAAACAGCATCTGGAAATTACTTTGGAACTTTCGAAATTCAAAATCTTCCATGGAATTCCAAGGAATTTTGAAACACTTTGAACGTGTAAAGGCGGGTTTCAAAAATTTGGCATTTTCAAATGCTACTGCACATCAGGACCTACTTAACGTACAATTGGACCTGCACAGTTGCCTTCTCTGTTTATACACCTAAATGTCCAAACCCCATTCATGATTTGACACTTGCATGGGGCAATAGCATGAATGCGAAAAAATTTCAACAACAAAAAAGATCTGGCCTATTGTTGTCAACGCAGAACTACACTGACCAGAAGCCGCTGTCCCGTGTCCATCACTGCTGGACGCAGGTCAGGAATGAGCGCGTGCCGTGCCTTTGACCAACGGTCAGCGAAGAATTCGTGTCAAAATATCGAAGGGACGTTGATGCCCATCCCTCCTTGAAGAAACTTTTTAAGAAAAATGAACAGGAAGACAATGTCGTCGTGCAGTCCAGCATCAGCGACAAGTGTCTCACATCACATGTCAGCCATGGCGGTCTGTCAAAGGCACCCCCGCATTCATTACTACAAATTTGGCGAAAAAATTATCTGTTGCCGCCATCGTAAGCAACAGTCTTAATTAATTAAGTGCATAGCACCAAGAAGAGCGTTGATGGGAGATAATCGACGGCAATTACTCGAAATTGGTTTCATGTTTGCTACTCATATTATCGAAAACAAGATGGAATCTGGGTTCAACAAAATGGCTACTGCATGCGCAATTTGCGAAATCATTATTTTTGTTTAAAGAAAAACATCGGTTAAGAATTTAGACGACAAATAAATTCACGAAAATTTGCTGTATTTTAAACGAAATTTTCAGATTAATGTAATATTTCAGCACAGCAAGTTCAGTGTTGCATGGATATGTATACTTGTGTTTTGCAACACGTAAACAATGTGAAATACAGGTAGGTCTACGTAAGATGGCGAATGCTCAATCAAATGCTCATCACTATATCATTTCAGCACCACAAGTTCAGTGTTACACGGAGATGTGTATAATGACAATTAAAATTAAACACGGACATGGAAATATGTACGAGGGCGTAATGCTCAACATGTTGCTAAGGCACCGTATATGTTTAATACGAAAAATATTTCCCTATTTGATACAACACTTTATAGTTATACCATTTATAAATTATGTGGGATGAAAAACATTAATGCTCGTGAATTGCTCGTCAAATGCTTATTAATCACTATATAGAAATAACCCCACGCGGAATTATTGTAAAATTGTTTGTTGCTGAATTATTAAATTTTGATTGACATGTTCTTAGACATTATATTACATGTACACGTTTATTAAAAGTAGAAGCTGCGAGGATTGCGAGCATGCAAACGAACAGCCACGCATTATCCATGATTGAATCAAAATGCTGCTTAAGTAACGTTTATTGAATTATACCAATATCCTAAAAGTGGTGAAAACCTCTCGGACCTTCAATGAATTATTTGTAATGAATTTAAAATATAAGACGTTGAATTATTAAATTTACGTTTTCTTAGATATTAGAAAAAAATCGCACAAATTATTCATCATTCGATGCGAGCATTTGCTCAATTTTATTTACATGCATGCATGAGCATTCGCAAATTCTATATTAATATTTGGTTAACATAACATAAGGGTGGATACACCCAAAATAATTATTTGTAATTATTGCAAAACAAGCCAATAAAGTATTAAATTTCGATTTCGATACTCTCAGATATTAGATTAAAACTACATGAATGCATGAGAATTCACAAATTTGTAAACAATATTAAATTTAGTGTAATAAGTTATTTTTAATTCCATCTGCAATACTTGGAAAATTAGAAAGCAATGTCAGTAAAGCAATTTACATAGTTGGAAATTTCTCCGAAAACTTCAATAGCCTTGCCATGATATTTATAGATGAAATGGACCATAAGGTAACTGCCATGCAAGCTTCGATTGAGATGCTGGCCCCATCAGAATTAAGTCATTTACCGCATTCCAGGCCACTTAATTTTATTATTTTACGCGCATAACGACGTCGTCAAACTAATTCGTCCGCGTGCCACTTTATGGACACCTAATGACCTGGCGATTGGACCCACAAGCCTACTTTTATTTTCATGGACCCTCGCTCAATACACCTTTCTTGGCTCTTTGAAAAATCGTATAGGAGCCCGTAGGAACAAAGCTAGCAGTTGTTTTTAGCCGTGTTTTATTTGCCCCGTTGTATACCTGTCCACGAGCAAATTGAAAATGATGGGACAATAAACTAATTTGGAAGGTCGAGAAGGCTCTCTGAAAACGAACAGGCCCTGGAGGGCAGCATTTGAGAGCGGTGAGATCTTGGGTGCGAAACAGGGGTGAAAAGGCAGGGGGTGAAGGTGCTTCAATTGAGAAACATAGGAGGAGCTGACCATGGCACAAAAGGATTCAGAAAAAACCATACAACATGTACAAGAAAAGTTTCTAATCCTACATGCTAAGTACGGGTATATCATTCTTTTGTGGATTAGGACATGAAGTACGATATCAAATTTAGGGAAATTGTTTGGTGCTGGGAAAATGGAAAATAACGCGAAATCCTATTGAAATTTAGTTCGTTCTACATGTATAGAACGTATGAACGTGTAAAAACATACTAATATGCATTGTCCCTATATAGTATACATATCGTATTATTTTGTTTATATATTTTAATATTTAGTTTTCAACATTGCTGATACGTCTTAGACATCATTTAGTAGGTGTATTTCATAAATATCTCGTAAATATAATATGCTTACAACAGAATTTTTGGATTAACGTCAACTTATCAAAATATTGTATCAAGGTTTAGATTGTGTATCAAAAAATGGCAGATATTTTGCTGATAAAGTCTTTGACATCATTTAATGTGTGTATTTCATAAATATCATATAAATATACTATTCTAACAACAGAATTGCTGATAAGTCTGACATCATTTAGTACGTGAATATCATAAATATCTTGTAAATATAATATTCTTACAACATAATTTTGGATTAACATATGTGTATTTCATATATCTTGTAAATATAATATGCTTACCACAAAAAATTGGATTAACATCAAGTATTAATATACATTATGCATGACGGCATGACATCTTGCCAAAACGGATGCTTACTATTGGTCCTTCTTTTTGCATGCTATTAGACGATGGAATAATCTTCCTAGTGATACTGTAAATTCATTTCAAATTCATTTTAACAATGATGTTGTCTAAGT